>SNQJ01S0069264.1:21588-36689 GCA_010110895.2 Picea sitchensis
TCTTGTTGTTTATTTTTCTAATTTTTCTAAAATTTTGGAAGTAATAAATCTACCTTTACTATCGCCATATATACTCATAAAAATAATAAACTCTAATACTAATGAAACACGAAATTTTCACTACCAAAGGTAAGAGGATAACCTAACTTTGGAAACCCCCCAACAAAGTGGATGCACAGGTTTTTACCCTTTTGTCTTACCGTCTTCTCTCCGCCCTTAGGTTGTCCTTAAATACATTCCAAACTCATCAAACCATTCAAACTCAAAATGCTACCTATTACCATTTACAACTCCCCGACAATGGCGCCAAAATGTTGGTGTATATATATGATTAGTATATTGCACTCATTTATATGTCAATCCAAGATTCGTAATCAAAAGAGTTGTTACACAATATGTGGCAAAAACAAATAACCTATCTATTTCTGTTGTATGTAGCTCAATCAGGAAATAATTGATAACATAACACTCTATTTTTGGGATATCTGAATACTTCACACAACTTCAAACTCAAAAGATAAAAGTTATAGTAAAACTCTCAAACAAACACTCAATTGAAAAGGTTCTTACTTAGATAACAAGTCTGTTGATTATAGGTTCATGAAATGAAGAGATGAACTGAGATCTTGCTTCTTGTAGCAATTGAATTAGAAATTAACAATTCACTTTATTCACTCATAGAAATAAAATAATCATAACCCTATCAGTTCCAATCAAACCTTCTTCAATACAGGAAACAATCAATATGATTGAAAAACTTCATTACATAGAGCATGAAGGTGAGAGATGAAGTCTTATTGTTCCTGTACCTACTGAGAACAACACAATCATAAATTCAAAATAATAACCATTGCTTATTTAACAATCCCAAACATCTATCCAACTCTTGTTAACTAAACATCAATCTGCAGAAATGAAAGTAGAATTATCTACTATGCTCAATATAACCATTCATTCACACTAATTCAAAATAAAATAAATCCATATTATACCTAAGAAATTTTATTCACTTAGAATTATCTGCAACACACAACTATTATGTTTTCACACTCACACAATTAACTTACGACACACAAAGACATATACAGGGAGGCTTACCTTGGTTGGGGCGGTGGGCCCTTGTCGTACCAACAAGGTACCTCTAAAGAAATTATAGACTAATACACTTTAGTCATACTCATGAATTTCACAAAATAGCATTTGCATTCCTTCAATTGATCGAGTGAATCAGAAGTTCAACATTTCATTTCAGACCATAACAATGTATATCATTCTCTACTTGCTTATCTATCATCTACACAACATCCCTTTTAAAGAAAGTTAGATGTTATAACCAAGGTCTGAGGATAGTTATCATTGTTTTTCAAAATATTACAATTGGTGAATTATATCGTATATCAAGGAATGAAATTCATCCTCATGACACAAAGTGCATGAGTGATGAAGTCTATCGTGATCTCCAAACTATCCAAGGATACTCCCATCCAACTAATTTCTTGAAATCATCACCAACATACTCGTTCAAAAACGTTAATCCTGTAGACATGGGTTTAGTATCGAACTAGCACAGTAATAGATCTGGGTACTAGACCAAGACAATGGTGGTACCGGAATAGGCACAGAGTTGGTACCAGAATAGGCGCAGAGTTGGTACCGGAATAGGCGTAGAGCTGGTACCGGATCAGGCGGAGTACTGAATCGGGCGGTAGTACCAGATCAGTTGGGTGTTTTAGTACTAGACCAACGGTAGTACCAGATGAAGTGATGCCTTGTCATCAAGCTGCTAAATAATAGTCAAAGTAATTACGAGCATAAATAATCAACCATTTAATCCCAATTAATCAATAAAATCAAACAAATCAAGTTTTAACATAGCTTACCTCTCTATGCATATGGACAAGGTCACAAAGTAGGCTTGTGGAGGAAATGGACAACATATACACATGTCAGAGGTAAAATTGACTCAGATAGAGGATAATATAGGGTAATAGAGGTGTTAAAATGGAGATTCAACACCCACTACCATTTTTTAACTATGGTGGCTCTTCTCTTGTTGTTCCCCCATATTTCAAAGAACCCATTCCCCTTCTTAGGTCATGAACCTGCCCCAAGAATGCCCCACCCGAAGCGCATATGTTTAGGGTTCCATCTCACTCAAGGGAACAATTAGAATCCCCTCTTCCACCAAAAAGAATTTGATCCACAGGGGAATTTCCCTCAATAGTCTTCTGCTCACACCTTTATTGAATATCGCTTCTTCTCGTGAAAAATATTGATGATTCTTCACTGAAAACTAAATGATATAGCCCTCCAGAGTCATGTTGACCTAGAAATCCATTACTCAAGGAATCTGATGATCCAGATGATGAAGCTATGCTAGCTTCTCTGTATCCCAAGTACATATTTTCTTGACATGTTCTTTGAAATCGAGAGCTTCCTGTAGCCAATCTACAGAATGGAACAACTCTTCCGGGAATTTTACGTAGAAGATGTCATACTAGTCACTCGATATTTCCGAGTAGAATACAAAGTCTCTTACGACATTCCAGTTCAAATTTCATAGCTCCGCTTCCTTCCATATGAATGCATCACACTAGAATTCCCACCACTACTGAACATCATATCTGTGGAACTGAGGAAGCATCCTCCTTACAAGTTCCGTTTAAAACCAAGGTCCCGATAATAGAACCATTTTGTTGGCGCAAACTTTTCAGACCAGGGTCCTCTTCAGGTTTCCAACAAAAGGGTATTGATGTAGTCTAGTGCGCTGACATTCATCTTCCCAAAAGGGAAGAATTCTCACCCGAAGCGTGACCGAGACATGAGAATTAGGGAAGGGTAAGAATAATGCTTAGTCTAATATACAAGTTATCAAGATTACTACCATTCTTACGTAGAATAGATTAACCATATTAGAATTTTTAACACCCCATAACCCAAGACAAAAGAGCATAGTTGCACATAACATCATAAATAAATATAGAAGCATCATGCATAATAGACATAACATAATATCATTCTATGGACACTTAAATCATCATAGACAAGGGTCTTCTTTTAAATTTTATCTCCATCAACATTCTATTATAACAGAGTCATTACTCAAAATACATGCGTAGCTTATATCAATCATATACAAATTCATACCAGAGAGAACCAACAAGTACATCTCAAAATAGTACCAAATAAGATCTTATGCTTTCCAGCCCCTTGCCCTTACTACCTCTACAATAATACAAGAATAGTTCTCATTATATTCTCGACCTGTCTCAAAAAACCAGTTCTTACTACTCAACTCTCTTTTTTCCAACTTGATTACAATCCTCTTCTTTTCCATTTGGAGAACCCACGAGATCTCTCCTCTTCTTGATTCTGTTTCAACTGCTCCTCCCAAATCTGTTTGTACGCTATCCTCTAACCATTTTCTATTCCAACGCCTTTCTTTTGTGTGCTCTTTCGCTCAACCTTCTTTTCCTTCCTTTGCATGGTTGTATGACTCCGTGGTAGCTTGCACAACTTCTATTAATAAAAAATAAGGGCCCATCAATGTACATAACAAATGTAAAAGATATAATTATAGAGGATGTTGCAACAGATCAACATTATGTGCAAGTTAAAGAAAATTTACAACAAAATAATGTACAAAAAAAATATAAGGATTATAAGCTAGAAGAGGATGGAATCCTCTTATACAGTAACAAAGTTTCTGATCCCAATTCTCGAGAATTGAGAAATTATGTTTTAAATTAGATGCACAATGTGCCATACACTAGACATCCATGACACCGGAAAACTATTACAACTGTAAGAGGCCAATATTTGTGGTCTGGTATGAAGAGAGATGTTACAGATTATTTGGCCAAATACGTGGAATTCCAGAGGGTAAAGGATGAGCATAGACATCTAGTGGGATTGTTGTAGACATTTCCCATTCCTTAATGGAAATGGGAAGTTGTTACTATCAATTTCATTACCAAATTTCTTAGGACGACAAGGAAACGTGATTCCATCATGGTAGTTGAAGACAAGCTTACAAAGACTAGACATTTCATTGTGATGAAAGTAACTCATAAGGAAGCCAATATTGCAAAAATATATATGAAATAAATTGCTAGGATACAAGGTGTGCCTAAGGAAATAGTGTCAGACAAAGATCCAAAGTTCACTTCCAATTTTTGGAAAGGGTTGTTTAAGGGATTTGGGACAAATTTGAATTTTTGTACAACATATCACACATAGTCAGATGGGAAGACATAGAGGATGAACCATATATTTGAAGATATGTTGAGAATGTGTGTAATGGACAATCCTTCTAAGTGCGATGACTTCATCCATTTAGTTGATTTTTCTTACAATAATGGGTATCAAGAATCCTTGAAGATGAGTCTATTTGAAGCATTGTATGGTAGAAAATGCAACACACCAGTAAGTTGGGATAACCTAGCAGTCAGAGCTATGATTGGGCTAGAATTGTTAAGCCAAATGGAAGAGTAGATGGTAAAGATCAGGAAGAATCTAAAATTTTCACAAGACAGGAAAAATAGTTATGCCGATAAAATAAGAACAAATAGATAATTCAAAGTGGGAGAGCGTGTGTTTTTAAAATTTAAATCCAAGAGAAGCTCACTAAAATTGGGAATTTTCCCAAAGTTGGAAAAAAGATACTATGGGAATTTTTAGATCTTAGAAAAGATAGGGCCAATTGCATACATGCTAGCATTACCTGCATCCATGAGAATTCATAACATGTTCCATGTGTCTTTATTAAAAAAGTATGTACTTGATCCTAATCATGTGATTGATTGGACTGCGATCCAAGTGGAAGACAAAGGGGATTTTTGGGTGGAACCAGTGCACATATTAGACCAAAAAGACAAATTGATCAACAACAAATACATTGCATTGGAAAAGGTTTAGTGGACTTGCTATGGTCCCAAAGAAACTACATGGGAGCACAAGGAAACCATGCGTGAAGCATGCCCACAAAGTTTTGCAAATTTTGAATAAAATTGAATGTACATTTGTACATAGGTGAATGGAGACTCCATTTTGGCAGCTGGAGTTCTTCGAGCCAAAAATATGAGATTTCATGTCCAGTTGATGTGTAGGTTGAGGGGAAAAGAGAATTTTTGGTTGGAATTGTGGCATGAGTCATTAAGTTGTGTAATATCAAGTATTCTGATGTAATATTTTATTTATGGTAATGTGTAAATTGTTTCCAGTCATGTGCATTGAGGATAGTGCAGTTTGTAGAGGGAGAGGAATGTAACATCCTTGTTTTGAAACACCAAACTGGTGATATATATTGTAAATGTAATGTATGGCCGAGGGCCAAATTAATGCAATATGTAAATGATGTATATTGAATATAATAAATAAAATGTATCTCCAACTACATATGGACACAGACGAAGATTTGGGGGCTTAGTTTCCACAAGAGAGGGAAGAAATCCAAGGGGGAGAGTTTACCCATGTTTATTAAACCCAAATCCATTTTTTTTTTCTAAATTATCCTTACCATGAACCTTCCATTTTTTGTTGATTGTTCTATAGCCCATCACTAAATTCATGTAAGAGGGCGAGTGTGAGAAGTCACATCCCATAGTTATTGAGAACATGGGAGATGAGTATAATTAGCTTGGGGAAGAGTATGAGTCAAGCAAGCAATATAAAGAGAGGAAATTTGTATGGGTAGAAGGGAAAAATTAGTCATTCATGATTTTGTAGGCAAAACAAATTTTACATGGAGTTTTCTGGACAACAAGGGAGCTTGGAGTGATGAAGGTTGAAGGAAACTATTGTGGGAAGAGTGTTGAAATTTCATGGAAAAAGAGGTTTCAGGCCTGTGAGAAAGATTCCATTCAAAATTTGTCAAGGGAAGCAAACATTTGTTGCTGTGTGAATTATTTTTGTAGCTGTAGAATTTCTGAGGTCCCAATAAAGAGATTTCATTCCTAGCTTGTGATGGAAACCTTGGAAGGGAGTGGAAAGGCTTGAGGGACTATGCATAGTGACAGAGGATTCCATCCCTTGGGTTGTGCAGGTTGTGGGGAAGAGAGTTGGTGGGATGGAATTAGCTAAGGGAATTGACTGCTAAGAGGGGGACATTAGCCAGCCTTAGGGACCACCGTCTCTTGTGGATTCATATCCCCAGCTTGAGGTTGACTTGCTATTGAGAACTTGAACAACAAGTCTATAGTTCGGAGGAATGTATGTCCTCTGTAGTGAGTTGGATACATTCATAATATAACTATTTTTATTTGCTATGTTTATCTATATTAAATGTTGATATAGTTGTAGTGCATTTTAACCTAATTCTATTTTGGTTAAATGCTAATTTCCGTGAGCAAAATGATGCATTAAAATATCTATATATGTGGTTGAGTGTTGTTGTATGTTGTTTAGTTATTGTTGTGCATAGTTAAAGTAGTTTCATTTTCGTTTTTAATTAGTATGGACAACTACATGAGTTTGTATTTCATGTTGTGTCTTATTTCCACATTTAGAATTGATAGCATAATTTTTTTTTTGGTCATTTTAGCAATGACATGACCTAGCTTAGGGTTGGGTGTGTTACAAATATCTAGAATTTATGCCAAGATTCAAAGAATTATCATCATTTGTGCCAATTTAATGAATTACTTGAACAATTTGCAAAAAGATATATTTTAAACACCAAAAGGAACTCATTCTTACTAGAAGTTCTTCATTTTGCAATGTTTCTGTTGTTAAAATGTTGTTTCTTATTAAAAAGTTAGAAGCTGTTTTCATCGAAATTCTTAACTAAGCACACCGACATTAGGGGTTCCACTATTATAATCCCTAACAAGTAATACAATGTCCTTAAAGCAAGCTACCTTTATTAGGTAGTTGAGGTATCCATGTTATAAGTTCACTTCCCTTTTGGGGAGCCTATGCTTGACTCCTATATCTATTATGGTCCTGTATAGGACGTAGGAGAGAAGTAAATTAGAATGACTATTCACAAATGATTTTTGGATAGTAGCATCCTATTTAAAGTTGTTTTCTATAATTTTTGAATATTTTTCTCAATATGTTTTCTTCTTTATTAAATTCATGTAGTTTAGAACACTTCCCATACATTTTGAATTTCCGATAACAAGAAAAACAATGATCTTCTGAGCATTTTATTTATTTCAACTTGAATACAACTCAAGTAATTATTGCCACCACCCACATAGAAAAGTTAAAAGATAACATACAAGAAAATTTAAAATAGCCTTGCATGCCATAAGAGTATTGCAATAAGTAAACAATATTGAAGATGCATTAANTTTATTTCAACTTGAATACAACTCAAGTAATTATTGCCACCACCCACATAGAAAAGTTAAAAGATAACATACAAGAAAATTTAAAATAGCCTTGCATGCCATAAGAGTATTGCAATAAGTAAACAATATTGAAGATGCATTAATACTATAACTATGTCAACTAAAATGATACCTTGCCAAGGAAAAAGGTATTGAACAACATACATACAACAATATGGAAGATAAGGTGTCGAAGAAAAATTATGGAAATTCAGTTATTTTTAAAGTGAAAAATTGCACATTCAATCATATGAAATTCTTCTCTTGGGGCACACTCTAAGTTGAGTTGGACCCAAGGAAGATTTAAGACCACCATGCAGAGGGGACTCCAATTGACAATATCAAAACAAATCATGATAATTATTTCGAGTGCAATCTATTATTGCATTGTTATAATAGATTAGAAATGCATTCAAAACAATTAATGATCATATAAACATTTGTAGTCATACAAAAGCTAAAATTGTTTTCAATAGCTTAGATAGGTAATGATACTCAAAACTTCCATCTACACAACACAACCATTTCAAGGATGCCATGTTGAATCTTCAAGAGCACATAAACACCCCTTTTATACGAAGGTAGACAAACTACTTTTAGATGGTCAAAATGGTCAAAATCCTAGTGGCAATCTAGGACAATATAGAAAAGAAATGATGACAATAAATAACAGTGACCATGCAAGATGAGAGTAAAATAGTTCAAAGCATTACATATACCTGGACATTCATATTACTAATAAAATAGAACATACAAGTTCAATATTATAGAAAATTTAGGATTGATTGCATGGAAATAAATCACCAGAGTGTTAAAGGTTATAAATTATTATAACTAAACCCATTTGCATAAACAAATGACATATGATGTGCACTTATCACCAAATGAAAAATGGAGTTTCACAAGGTAGAAAAAACACTTTTCATATACAAAGAAAGATACAAATAAATATTAAAAACCATTTATAATGGGTTCCCTATAAATAATTCTACCTGTGAAAGTATATATTTAACCAATTTCATCATCCCACTGTATTTAATCCATCTATAACCCTTGCTCTGAAATATGAGTTAATATTAACAACATATTTAATGAAATAGTTCATGTAGTGCAAGATCACCTAAACAAGATCGCCAAATTTACCTCCTCTATAACCAATAATGGAAGAAAAACACATTCGCAAGTCACCAAAATATTTTAGAAAGAGCATGTCAAGAATTTTCTTCAATGCATAATTCAAAAGAAAAATCCAAAAAATTAATACAAAGCATCGATATTGATAAGGATAGGCGCAAAGATAATTTGACTTGATTCAAATCCCAAGCAATAAAGTAGATGCACAATGTGCCATACACTAGACATCCATGACACCGGAAAACTATTACAACTTTAAGAGGCCAATATTTGTGGTCTGGTATGAAGAGAGATGTTACAAATTATTTGGCCAAATGCGTGGAATTCCAGAGGGTAAAAGCTGAGCACAGACATCTAGCGGGATTGCTGTAGCCATTGCCCATTCCTTAATGGAAATGAGAAGTTGTTACTATCTATTTCATTACCAAATTTCTTAGGACGACAAGGAAACATGATTCCATCATGGTAGTTGAAGACAAGATTACAAGGACTGGACATTTCATTATGATGAAAGTAACTCATAAGCAAGCCAACATTGCAAAAATATATATGAAATAAATTGCTAGGATACAAGGTGTGCCTAAGGCAATAGTGTCAGACAAAGATCCAAAGTTCACTTCCAATTTTTGGAAAGGGTTATTTAAGGTATTTAGGACCAATTTGAATTTTTGTACAACATATCACACAGAGTCAGATGGGAAGACATAGAGGATTAACCATATATTTGAAGATATGTTGAGAATGTGTGTAATGGACAATCCTTCTAAGTGGGATGACTTTATCCATTTAGTTGATTTTTCTTACAATAATGGGTATCAAGAATCATTGAATATGAGTATGTTTGAAGCATTGTATGGTAGAAAATGCAACACACTAGTAAGTAGGGATAACCTAGTAGTCAGA
Source organism: Picea sitchensis (assembly GCA_010110895.2). Taxonomy (NCBI): domain Eukaryota; kingdom Viridiplantae; phylum Streptophyta; class Pinopsida; order Pinales; family Pinaceae; genus Picea; species Picea sitchensis. The sequence goes on from SNQJ01S0069264.1 coordinate 30,960, forward strand.
GCCGTGATTGGGCTAGATTTGTTAAGCCAAATGGAAGAGTAGATGGTAAATATCAGGAAGAATCTGAATTTTTCACAAGACAAGAAAAATAGTTTTGCCGATAAAATAAGAACAAATAGAGAATTAAAAGTGGGAGTGTGAGTGTTTTTAAAATTTAAATCCAAGAGAAGCTCACTAAAATAGGGAATTTTCCGAAAGTTGGCAACAAGATACTATGGGAATTTTTAGTTCTTAGAAAAGATAGGGCCAATTGCATACATGCGAGCATTACCCGCATCCATGAGAATTCATAACATGTTCCATGTGTCTTTATTAAAAAAGTATGTACTTGATCCTAATCATGTGATTGATTGGACTGTGATCCAAGTGGAAGACAAAGGGGATTTTTGGGTGGAACTAGTGCACATCTTAGAACAAAAAGAAAAATTGACCAAGAACAAATACATCATCTTGGAAAAGGTTCAATCGACTTCCTATGGTCCCAAAGACACTACATAGGAGCACGAGGAAACCATGCGTGAAGCATACCCACAAATTTTTGCAAATTTTGAATAAAATTGAATGTACATTTGTACATAGGTGAATGAAGACTCCATTTTGGCAGATGGAGTTCTTCGAGCCAAAAATATGAAATTTCATGTCCAGTTAATGTGTAGGTTGAGGGGAAAAGAGAATTGTTGGTTGGAATTGTGGCGTGAGCCATTAAGTTGTGGAAGTATCAAGTATTCTGATGTAATATTTTCTTTATGGTAATGTGTAAATTGTTTGGTCATGTGCATTGAGGATAGTGCAGTTTGTAGAGGGAGTGGAATGTAACATCCTTGTTTTGAAACCCCAAGCTAGTGATATATATTGTAAATGTAATGTATGGCCGAGGGCCAAAGTAATGCAATATGTAAATAATGTATATTGAATATAATAAATAAAATGTATCTCCAACTACGACACAGATGGAGAGTTGGGGGCTTAGTTTCCACAAGAAAGGGAAGCAGTCCAAGGGGGAGAGTTTACCCATGTTTATTAAACCCAAATCCATTTTTTTTTCTAAATTATCCTTACCATGAACCTTCCATTTTTTGTTGATTGCTCTATAGCCCATCACTAAATTCATGTAAGAGGGCGAGTGTGAGAAGTCACGCCGCATAGTTATTGAGAACATGGGGGATGATTTCAATTAGCTTGGGGAAGAGTATGAGTCAAGCAATCAATATAAAGAGAAAAAATTCGTATGGGTAGAGGGGAAAAATTAGTCATTCTTGTTTTTGTAGGGAAAACAATTTTTACATGGAATTTTCTAGACAACAAGGGAGCTTGGATTGCTGAAGGTTGAAGGCAACTATTGTGGGAAGAGTGCTGAAATTTCATGGGAAGAGAGGTTTCAGGCCTATGAGAAAGATTCCATTCAAAATTTGTCAAGGGAAGAAAGCATTTTTTTGGTGTGTGAATTATTGTTGTAGCATTAGAATTTCTGAGGTCCCAATAAAGAGATTTCATGCCTAGCTTGTGTTGGAAGCCTTGGAAGGAAGTGGAAAGGCCTGATGGACTATGCGTAGTGACAAAGGATTCCATCCCTTGGGTTGTGCAGGTTGTGGGGAAGGGAGTTGGTGGGATGGAATTAGCTATGGGAATTGACTGCTGAGAGAGGGACATTAGCCAGCCTTAGGGACCATTGTCTCTTGTCGATTCATATCCCCAACTCGAGGTTGACTTGCTATTGAGAACTTGAACAACAAGTCTATGGTTCGGAGGAACGTATGTCCTCTGTAGTGAGTTGGATACATTCATAAGATAAATGTTCTTATTTTCTATTTTTATCTATATTAAATGTTGTTATAGTTGCAATGCATTTTAATCTAATTCTATTTTGGTTAAATGCTAATTGTCGTGAGCAAAATGATGCATTCAAATATCTATATATGTGGTTGAGTGTTGTTGTATGTTGTTTAATTGTTGTTGTGCATAGTTAAAGTAGTTTCATTTTCGTTTTTAATTAGTATGGAGAACTACATGAGTTTGCATTTCATGTTGTGTCTTATTTCCGCATTTAGAATTGATATCATAATTTTTTGGGGGGTTATTTTAGCAATGACATGACCTAGCTTAGGGCTGGGTGCGTTACAAATATCTAGAATTTATGCCAAGATTCAAAGAATTATCATCATTTGTGCCAATTAAATGAATTACTTGAACAATTTGCAAAAAGATATATTTTAAACACCAAAAGGAGCTCATTCTTACTAGTAGTTCTTCATTTTGCAAAGTTTTTGCTATTAAAATGTTGTTTCTTATTAAAAATTTAGATGCTATTTTCATTGAAATTCTTAACTAAGCACACCAACATTAGGGGTTCCACTATTATAATCCCTGACAAGTAATACAATTTCCTTAAAGGAAGCTACCTTTATTAGGTAGTTGAGGTATCCATGTTATAAGTTCACTTCCCTTTTGGGGAGCCTATGCTTGACTCCTATATCTATTATGGTCCTATATAGGACGTAGGAGAGAAGTAAATTAGAATGGCTATTCACAAATGATTTTTGGATAGTAGCATCCTATTTAAAGTTTCTTTCCATAATTTTTGTATATTTTTCTCAATATGTTTTCTTCTTTATTAAATTCATGTAGTTTAGAACACTTCCCATACATTTTGAATTTCTGATAACAAGAAAAAAAATGAACTTCTGAGCATTTTATTTATTTCAACTTGAATACAACTCAAGTAATTATTGCCACCACCCACATAGAAAAGTTAAAAGATAGCATACAAGATAATTTAAAATAGCCTTGCATGCCATAAGAGTGTTGCAATAAGTAAACAATATTGAAGATGCATTAATACTATAACTATGTCAACTAAAATGATACCTTGCCAAGGAAAAAGGTATTGAACAATAGACATACAACAATATGGAAGATAAGGTGTCCAAGAAAAATTATGGAAATTCAGTTATTTTTAAAGTGAAAAATTGCACATTCAATCATATGCAATTCTTCTCTTGGGGCACACTCTGAGTTGAGTTGTACCCAAGGAAAATTTAAGACCACCATGCAGAGGCGGCTCCAATTGGCAATATCAAAACAAATCCTGATAATTATTTGGAGTGCAATCTATTATTGCATGCTTATAATTGATTATAAATGCATTCAAAACAATTAATGATCATATAAATTGATTAGAAATGCATTCAAATCAATTAATGATCGTAGTCATACAAAAGCTAAAATTGTTTTCAATAGCTTAAATAGGTAATGATACTCAAAACTTCCATTCATCAACATTGTGAACTATGCTCTTGTATTAACAATTGATGCCACTGTTTTTGTATTTTTATATGACGATCTTTTCAGATTTGCACTTGATCTCCAAAGAAACTATGTGGGTTTAATTCAATATAAAATTCAAGTCTACATATTTCCAGGTTCACTAATAAAATTAAGGAACATAGCCATACACATTGCTAACGAGCAATTAACCATTGCAAAAACAAGAATTTGCAATGAACAAAGCCATAAATGCCAAATATAAGAGCACATATATACATTCTAAAATAGAGAATGTAACTTAAATTTTGTAGGGTTTAGAACAACGACCAGTTGAGCGAGTGATTTCCACACAATCATAGGTAATCTGTAGGAGGCACAATCCCCTAGCCAGGCTATGATACTAGCAGGGAAAAGTATGATCAAATCACTCTAAATAACAATTGTTTATAGGTTCAAACCAATAATTTTCACTGCTGGCATCTTGAGGACAAAGCACCACTAAGTTACCCACATTAGATGCCCCACACAACACAAGGAGCACCTCGTTCTTTTTTGTATATTACCTTAGACAAGACTCCTTTTTGTGCTTTTCAACATAGGCATAGAGGGTCTAGGATGTTATTGTTAATGTTTATGCCATTATTATAGTTCTTTGCATTTCAATAGATAAGAGCATAATAAGAACAAGATCACTGAGAAATACACATTCACAAGAGACACAAAATTTATCCTGGGAAACCCTCTAGGGGAAGAAAACCCAACAAAAACTTCCTTATCATAAATAGCTTATACAATGTTCAAGAGATAACTCAAACCAATACAGATAGTCCTTCCCAAGAGGTGCTTCACTCTTCTCCCTCTCTCCAACTGGTAATTGCAGCTTGCCTCATAAGAGAATGAGCAAGTGAGTTCTGTGTTAGAAGTGAGGTCCTAGCCTCCTATATATACAAGACTGGCACATGTAGGTAGCAACTAAGAGATATTGGAAGGGTATTGTGGGTAGGTGGGAAAGGTAACATTCTCATATGCAGGCCCCCTCCATCCTTGTTGCCAAGGCTGGATTTGTGGTTTTTGAGTTGACCATTGAGGATAAGACATTAGAGGTACCCATTGTTGTTGTGAATATTATGTGGTAGGATCTACAAACATACTAGAATTTTGTTGTCTCCATGCCCCTTGGGGGGATATGATGTTTCCTGAGGTTCCCCCCCCTCCCTTGAAAATGGATTTTAGTCCAAGTAAATAAGGGAACTCATTGGTAGGGTGATCTTCTGTACAGAGGCCACTGATTTCGATAACATTAATGGGACATTCCTTTTTATCATGCCTTTTCCTACACCGAGGACAAAAAATCACCAAAGTAGCATTTTCTTCTTCTTCTTTTCTTTTAACTTTAATGGTATCAAGTTGGGAGATGATGGTGTTGAGGATGCCTATTTTAAAGTTTTCTAGTAGATTCCCCAATTCTATCCTAGTAACACCTCCTGGTGTGGGTTTAGTATTTCTGTTTATAGGATCCCTTACACTTTTTCTTGTTTTGGCTTGACTGCAGGATTATCTTTTACAATACTCTGTAATGTCTGCAAATGGATTTTGGTACACATCTCCAGAACTCATGAGGTTTAGTACCTCAATGCAGTCATCCCTCACACATTTTAGGAAGATGGTCCTAATTGTGGATGTGTCTAAGGAAAATTGTTTTGTCTTTTGGTAGTTGTATAGGAACCTTTCTAGGTAATCTTCCAAACTTTCCTCCTCATAGTGCTGCATTTTAAATATGTTATTCCTAGCATCCCTAGGTCTGCAGTATTCTTGATATTTCTGGAGAAAAGTCTCCTTCATACCATCCCATGATAAGATAGTGTGTTATTCTAGGCTCATAAACCACCTTAATGCTGAGTCTTTTAGTGTGGATGGAAAGAGTTTTAGTTTTTGTGCATTATCAGTGTAATTATAACTCCTACATAGTATATCAAATTAAAACAAAAATGAATCATGATATTATGTTGACATACCATGGAAGTGAGGAAGTGAGGAAAATGGAATATTCTTCATAGCAATGTCTCTGGTGATGTCTAATATTGGGAATCCAAATGTCTTTGTTTTGTTGTTTGCATTTCCCTCTTCATTTGCCATATCTCCAAATAACACATTGTAGGGTGCTAGTGATGCCTCCCCACTAAGTGATGGTTCAACCACTGGGTTGTTTGGTATATCCAACTATTCCAATACCTTTTGTGTTTCCCCAATGGCATATGCAACTTCTTCTATCACTACCTTTGTCTCTTTTCCATCTCCTCCTTCTAATGGGGTCGTTAGTTCTTCCCTTCTTGCTTGTTGTATTATGATTTCAATCTAAATAGTGGCTTCAGATTTAGTGCCTTTGGTTGTTGTTTCAATTGTTTCCTTTGAAATTTATTCTCTTAGAATTGTTCCTGCACAAATTTTAGTTGAATTAGCATGGGG
>SNQJ01S0069264.1:36799-51191 GCA_010110895.2 Picea sitchensis
AATCTACCTTTACTATCGCCATATATACTCATAAAAAGAATAAACTCTAATACTAATGAAACACGAAATTTTCACTACCAAAGGTAAGATGATAACCTGACTTTGGAAACCCCACGACAAAGTGGATGCCCAAGTTTTTACCTTTTTGTCTTACCATCTTCTCTCCGCCCTCAGGTTGTCCTTAAATACAATCCAAACTCATCAAACCATTCAAACTCAAAATGCTACCTATTACCATTTACAACTCCCCGACAATGGCACCAAAATGTTGGTGTATATATATGGTTAGTATATTGCACTCATTTATATGTCAATCCAAGATTCGTAATCAAAAGAGTTGTTACACCATATGTGGCGAAAACAAATAACCTATCTATTTATGTTGTATCTAGCTCAATCAGGAAATAATTAATAACATAACACTGTATTTTTGGGATATCTGAATACTTCACAGAACTTCAAACTCAAAAGATAAATCTTATAGTAAAACTCTCAAACAAACACTCAATTGAAAAGGTTCGTACTTAGATAACAAGTCTGTTGATTATAGGTTCATGAAATGAAGAGATGAACTGAGATCTTGCTTCTTGTAGCAATTGAAATAGCAATTAACAATTTAGTTTATTCACTCATAGAAATAAACCAATCATAACCCTATCAGTTCCAATCAAACCTTCTTGAATACAGGAAACAATCAATATGATTGAAAAACTTCATTACATAGAGCATGAAGGTGAGAGATGAAGTCTTATTGTTCCTGTACCTACTGAGAATAACACAATCATAAATTCAAAATGATAACCATTGCTTATTTAACAATCCCAAACATCTATCCAACTCTTGTTAACTAAATATCAATCTGCAGAAATGAAAGCAGAATTATATACTATGCTCAATATAACCATTCATTCACACTAATTCAAAATCAAATAAATCTATATTATACCCAAGAAATTTTATTCACTTAGAATTATATGCAACACACAACTATTATGTTTTCACACTCACACAATTAACTTATGACACACAGAGACATATACAAGGAGGCTTACCTTGGTTGGGGCAGTGGGCCCTTATCGTACCAACAAGGTGCCTCTAAAGAAATTATAGACTGATACACTTTAGTCATATTCATGAATTTCACAAAATAGCATTTGCATTCCTTCAATTGATCGAGTGAATAAGAAGTTCAACATTTCATTTCTGAGCATAACAATGTATATCATTCTCTACTTGTTTATCTATCATCTACACAACATCCCTTTTAAAGAAGGTTAGCTGTTATAACCAAGGTCCGAGGATAGTTATCATTTTTTTTCAAAATATTACAATTGGTGAATTATATCGTATATCAAGGAATGGACTTCATCCTCATGACACAAAGTGCATGAGTGATGAAGTTTATCGTGATCTCCAAACTATCCAAGGATACTTCCATCCAACTAATTTCTTGAAATCATCACCAACATACTCGTTCAAAAACATTAATCCTGTAGACATGGGATTAGTACCGAACAGGCACAGTAATAGATCTGGGTACTAGACCAACACAATGGTGGTACCAGAATAGGCACAGAGTTGGTATCGGAATAGGTGCAGAGTTGGTACCGGAATAGGCGTAGAGCTGGTACCGGATCAGGCGGAGTACTGAATCGAGCAGTAGTACCAGATCAGTTGGGTGTTTCAGTACTAGACCAACGGTAGTACCAGATGAAGTGATGCCTTGTCATGAAGCTGCTAAATAATATTCAAAGTAATTACGAGCATAAATAATCAACCATTTAATCCCAATTAATCAATAAAATCAAACAAATCATGTTTTAACATAGCTTACCTCTCTATGCATATGGACAAGGTCACAAAGTAGGTTTGTGGAGGAAATGGACAACATATACACATGTCAAAGGTAAAATTGACTCTAATATAGGGTAATAGAAGTGTCAAAATGGAGATTCAACACCCACTACCATTTTTTAACTATGGTGGCTCTTCTCTTGTTGTTTCCCCATCTTTCAAAGAACCCATTCCCCTTCTTAGGTCATGAACCTGCCCCAAGAATGCCCCACCCCGAGCGCATATGTTTAGGGTTCCATCTCACTCGAGGGAACAATTAGAATCTCCTCTTCCACCAAAAAGAATTTGATCCACAAGGGAATTTCCCTCAATAGTCTTCTGCACACACCTTTATTGAATATCACTTCTTCTCGTGAAAAATATTGATGATTCTTCACTGAAAACTAAATGATATAGCCCTCCAGAGTCATGTTGACCTAGAAATCCATTACTCAAGGAATCTGATGATCCATATGATGAAGCTATGCTAGCTTCTCTGTATCCCAAGTACATATTTTCTTGACATGTTCATTGAAATCGAGAGCTTCCTGTAGCCAATCTACTGAATGGAACAACTCTTCCAGGAATTTTACGTAGAAGATGTCATACTGGTCATTTGATATTTCCGAGTAGAATACAAAGTCTCTTACAACATTCCAGTTCAAATTTTATAGCTCTGCTTCCTTCCATATGAATGCATCACACTTGCATTCCCACCACTACTGAACATCATATCTGTGGATCTGAGGAAGCATCCTCCTTACAAGTTCCCTTTAAAACCAAGGTCCCGACTATAGAACCATTTTGTTGGCGCAAACTTTTCAGACCAGGGTCCTCTTCAGGTTTCCAACAAAAGGGTATTGATGTAGTCTAGTGCGCTGGCATTCATCTTCCCAAAAGGGAAGAAGTCTCACCCGAAGCATGACCGAGACATCAGAATTAGGGAAGGGTAAGAATAATGCTTAGTGTAATCTACAAGCTATCAAGATTACTACCATTCTTGCGCATAATAGATTAACCATATTAGAATTTTTAACACCCCATAACCCAAGACAAAAGAGCAGAGTTGCGCAGAACATCATAAATAAATATAGAAGCATCATGCATAATAGACATAACATAATATCATTCTATGGACACATAAATCATCATAGACAAGGGTCTTCTTTTAAATTTTATCTCCATCAACATTCTATTATAACAGAGTCGTTACTCAAAATACATGCGTAGCTTATATCAATCATATACAAATTCATACCAGAGAGAACCAACAAGTACATCTCAAAATAGTACCAAATAAGATCTTATTCTTTCCAGCCCCTTGCCCTTACTACCTCTACAGTAATACAAGAATAGTTCTCATTATATTCCCGACTTGTCTCAAAAAACCAGTTCTTACTACTCAACTCTCTTTTTTCCAACTCGATTACAATCCTCTTCTTTTCCATCTTGAGAACCCAAGAGCTCTCTCCTCTTGTTGATTCTGTTTCAACTGCTCCTCCCAAATCTGTTTGTACGCTGGCCTCTAACCTTTTTCTATTCCAACGCCTTTCTTTTGTGCGCTCTTTCGCTCAACCTTCTTTTCCTTACTTTGCATGGTTGTATGACTCCGTGGTAGCTTGCATAGCTTCTATTAATCAAAAAGAAGGGCCCACCAATGTACATAACAAATTTAAAAGATTTAATTATAGAGGATGTTGCAACAGATCAACATTATGTGCAAGTTAAATAAAATTTAAAACAGAATAATGTACAACAAAAATATAAGGATTATAAGCTAGAAGAGGATGGAATCCTCTTATATAGTAACAAAGTTTATGATCCCAATTCTCGGGAATTGAGAAATTATGTTTTAAAGTAGATGCACAATGTGCCATACACTAGACATCCATGACACCGGAAAACTATTACAACTGTAAGAGGCCAATATTTGTGGTCTGGTATGAAGAGAGATGTTACAGATTATTTGGCCAAATGCGTGGAATTCTAGAGGGTAAAAGCTGAGCACAGACATCTAGCGGGATTGCTGTAGCCATTGCCCATTCCTTAATGGAAATGAGAAGTTGTTACTATCGATTTCATTACCAAATTTCTTAGGACGACAAGGAAACATGATTCCATGATGGTAGTTGAAGACAAGCTTACAAGGACTGAACATTTCATTATGATGAAAGTAACTCATAAGCAAGCCAACATTGCAAAATTATATATGAAATAAATTGCTAGGATACAAGGTGTGCCTAAGGCAATAGTGTCAAACAAAGATCCAAAGTTCACTTCCAATTTTTGGAAAGGGTTATTTAAGGGATTTGGGACAAATTTGAATTTTTGTACAACATATCACACAGAGTCAGATGGGAAGACATAGAGGATTAGCCATATATTTGAAGATATTTTGAGAATGTGTGTAATGGACAATCCTTCTAAGTGGGATGACTTTATCCATTTAGTTGATTTTGCTTACAATAATGGGTATCAAGAATCATTGAAGATGAGCCTGTTTGAAGCATTGTATGGTAGAAAATGCAACACACCAGTAAGTTGGGATAAACTAGCAGTCAGAGCTATGATTGGGCTAGAATTGTTAAGCCAAATGGAAGAGTAGATGGTAAAGATCAGGAAAAATCCGAAATTTTCACAAGACAGGAAAAATAGTTATGCCGATAAAATAAGAACAAATAGATAATTCAAAGTGGGAGAGCGTGTGTTTTTAAAATTTAAATCCAAGAGAAGCTCACTAAAATTGGGAATTTTCCCAAAGTTGGCAACAAGATACTATGGGAATTTTTAGATCTTAGAAAAGATAGGGCCAATTGCATACATGCTAGCATTACTTGCATCCATGAGAATTCATAACATTTTCCATGTGTCTTTATTAAAAAAGTATGTACTTGATCCTAATCATGTGATTGATTGGACTGCGGTCCAAGTGGAAGACAAAGGGGATTTTTGGGTGGAACCAGTGCACACCTTAGACCAAAAAGACAATTTGATCAGCAACAAATACATCGTCTTGGAAAAGGTTCAATGGACTTGCTATGGTCCCAAATACACTACATGGGAGCATGAGGAAACCATGCCTGAAGCATGCCCACAAATTTTTGCAAATTTTGAATAAAATTGAATGTACATTTGTACATAGGTGAATGGAGACTCCATTTTGGCAGCTGGAGTTCTTCGAGCCAAAAATATGAGATTTCATGTCTAGTTGATGTGTAGGTTGAGGGGAAAAGAGAATTGTTGGTTTGAATTGTGGCGTGAGTCATTAAGTTGTGTAAGTGTCAAGTATTCTGATGTAATATTTTATTTATGGTAATGTGTAAATTGTTTGGTCATGTGCATTGAGGATAGTGCAGTTTGTAGAGGGAAAGGAATGTAACATCCTTGTTTTGAAACACCAAACTGGTGATATATATTGTAAATGTAATGTATGGCCGAGGGCCAAAGTAATGCAATATGTAAATGATGTATATTGAATATAATAAATAAAATGTATCTCCAACTACATATGGACACAGATGAAGATTTGGGGGCTTAGTTTCCACAAGAGAGGGAAGCAATCCAAGGGGGAGAGTTTACCCATGTTTATTAAACCCAAATCCATTTTTTTTTTCTAAGTTATCCTTACCATGAACCTTCCATTTTTTGTTGATTGTTCTATAGCCCATCACTGAATTCATGTAAGAGGGCAATTGTGAGAAGTCACATCCCATAGTTATTGAGAACATGGGGGATGAGTAAAATTAGCTTGGGGAAGAGTATGAGTCAAGCAAGCAATGTAAAGAGAGGAAATTTGTATGGGTAGAGGGGAAAAATTAGTCATTCATGATTTTGTAGGCAAAACAATTTTTACATGGAGTTTTCTGGACAACAAGGGAGCTTGGAGTGCTGAAGGTTGAAGGAAACTATTGTGGGAAGAGTGTTGAAATTTCATGGAAAGAGAGGTTTCAGGCCTGTGAGAAAGATTCCATTCAAAATTTGTCAAGGGAAGCAAACATTTTGTTGCTGTGTGAATTATTGTTGTAGCTGTAGAATTTCTGAGGTCCCAATAAAGAGATTTCATGCCTAGCTTGTGATGGAAACCTTGGAAGGGAGTGGAAAGGCTTGAGGGACTTTGCGTAGTGACAGAGGATTCCATCCCTTGGGTTGTTCAGGTTGTGGGGAAGAGAGTTGGTGGGATGGAATTAGCTAATCAAATTGATTGCTGAGAGGGGGACATTAGCCAGCCTTAGGGACCACCGTCTCTTGTGGATTCATAGCCCCAGCTCGAGGTTGACTTGCTATTGAGAATTTGAACAACAAGTCTATAGTTTGGAGGAACGTATGTCCTCTGTAGTGAGTTGGATACATTCAAAATATAACTATTCTTATTTGCTATGTTTATCTATATTAAATGTTGATATAGTTGCAGTGCATTTTAATCTAATTCTATTTTGGTTAAATGCTAATTGCCGTGAGAAAAATGATGCATTAAAATATCTATATATGTGGTTGAGTGTTGTTGTATGTTGTTTAGTTGTTGTTGTGTATAGTTAAAGTAGTTTCATTTTTGTTTTTAATTAGTATGGACAACTACATGAGTTTGTATTTCATGTTGTGTCTTATTTCCGCATTTAGAATTGATAGCATAATTTTTTTTTGGGTCATTTTAGCAATGACATGACCTAGCTTAGGGCTGGGTGCATTACAAACATCTAGAATTTATGCCAAGATTCAAAGAATTATCATCATTTGTGCCAATTTAATGAATTACTTGAACAATTTGCAAAGAGATATATTTTAAACACCAAAAGGAACTCATTCTTACTAGAAGTTCTTCATTTTGCAATGTTTGTGTTGTTAAAATGTTGTTTCTTATTAAAAATTTCGAAGCTATTTTCATCGAAATTCTTAACTAAGCACACCGACATTAGGGGTTCCACTATTATAATCCCTGACAAGTAATACAATGTCCTTAAAGGAAGCTACCTTTATTAGGTAGTTGAGGTATCCATGTTATAAGTTCACTTCCCTTTTGGGGAGCCTATGCTTGACTCCTATATCTATTATGGTCCTGTATAGGACGTAGGAGAGAAGTAAATTAGAATGGCTATTCACAAATGATTTTTGGATAGTAGCATCCTATTTAAAGTTGTTTTCTATAATTTTTGTATATTTTTCTCAATATGTTTTCTTCTTTATTAAATTCATGTAGTTTAGAACACTTCCCATACATTTTGAATTTCCGATAACAAGAAAAGCAATGAACTTCTGAGCATTTTGTTTATTTCAACTTGAATACAACTCAAGTAATTATTGCCACCACCCACATAGAAAAGTTAAAAGATAACATACAAGAAAATTTAAAATAGCCTTGCATGCCATAAGAGTATTGCAATAAGTAAACAATATTGAAGATGCATTAATACTATAACTATGTCAACTAAAATGATACCTTGCCAAGGAAAAAGGTATTGAACAACATACATACAACAATATGGAAGATAAGGTGTCGAAGAAAAATTATGGAAATTCAGTTATTTTTAAAGTGAAAAATTGCACATTCAATCATATGAAATTCTTCTCTTGGGGCACACTCTAAGTTGAGTTGGACCCAAGGAAGATTTAAGACCACCATGCAGAGGGGACTCCAATTGACAATATCAAAACAAATCATGATAATTATTTCGAGTGCAATCTATTATTGCATTGTTATAATAGATTAGAAATGCATTCAAAACAATTAATGATCATATAAACATTTGTAGTCATACAAAAGCTAAAATTGTTTTCAATAGCTTAGATAGGTAATGATACTCAAAACTTCCATCTACACAACACAACCATTTCAAGGATGCCATGTTGAATCTTCAAGAGCACATAAACACCCCTTTTATACGAAGGTAGACAAACTACTTTTAGATGGTCAAAATGGTCAAAATCCTAGTGGCAATCTAGGACAATATAGAAAAGAAATGATGACAATAAATAACAGTGACCATGCAAGATGAGAGTAAAATAGTTCAAAGCATTACATATACCTGGACATTCATATTACTAATAAAATAGAACATACAAGTTCAATATTATAGAAAATTTAGGATTGATTGCATGGAAATAAATCACCAGAGTGTTAAAGGTTATAAATTATTATAACTAAACCCATTTGCATAAACAAATGACATATGATGTGCACTTATCACCAAATGAAAAATGGAGTTTCACAAGGTAGAAAAAACACTTTTCATATACAAAGAAAGATACAAATAAATATTAAAAACCATTTATAATGGGTTCCCTATAAATAATTCTACCTGTGAAAGTATATATTTAACCAATTTCATCATCCCACTGTATTTAATCCATCTATAACCCTTGCTCTGAAATATGAGTTAATATTAACAACATATTTAATGAAATAGTTCATGTAGTGCAAGATCACCTAAACAAGATCGCCAAATTTACCTCCTCTATAACCAATAATGGAAGAAAAACACATTCGCAAGTCACCAAAATATTTTAGAAAGAGCATGTCAAGAATTTTCTTCAATGCATAATTCAAAAGAAAAATCCAAAAAATTAATACAAAGCATCGATATTGATAAGGATAGGCGCAAAGATAATTTGACTTGATTCAAATCCCAAGCAATAAAGTAGATGCACAATGTGCCATACACTAGACATCCATGACACCGGAAAACTATTACAACTTTAAGAGGCCAATATTTGTGGTCTGGTATGAAGAGAGATGTTACAAATTATTTGGCCAAATGCGTGGAATTCCAGAGGGTAAAAGCTGAGCACAGACATCTAGCGGGATTGCTGTAGCCATTGCCCATTCCTTAATGGAAATGAGAAGTTGTTACTATCTATTTCATTACCAAATTTCTTAGGACGACAAGGAAACATGATTCCATCATGGTAGTTGAAGACAAGATTACAAGGACTGGACATTTCATTATGATGAAAGTAACTCATAAGCAAGCCAACATTGCAAAAATATATATGAAATAAATTGCTAGGATACAAGGTGTGCCTAAGGCAATAGTGTCAGACAAAGATCCAAAGTTCACTTCCAATTTTTGGAAAGGGTTATTTAAGGTATTTAGGACCAATTTGAATTTTTGTACAACATATCACACAGAGTCAGATGGGAAGACATAGAGGATTAACCATATATTTGAAGATATGTTGAGAATGTGTGTAATGGACAATCCTTCTAAGTGGGATGACTTTATCCATTTAGTTGATTTTTCTTACAATAATGGGTATCAAGAATCATTGAATATGAGTATGTTTGAAGCATTGTATGGTAGAAAATGCAACACACTAGTAAGTAGGGATAACCTAGTAGTCAGAGCCGTGATTGGGCTAGATTTGTTAAGCCAAATGGAAGAGTAGATGGTAAATATCAGGAAGAATCTGAATTTTTCACAAGACAAGAAAAATAGTTTTGCCGATAAAATAAGAACAAATAGAGAATTAAAAGTGGGAGTGTGAGTGTTTTTAAAATTTAAATCCAAGAGAAGCTCACTAAAATAGGGAATTTTCCGAAAGTTGGCAACAAGATACTATGGGAATTTTTAGTTCTTAGAAAAGATAGGGCCAATTGCATACATGCGAGCATTACCCGCATCCATGAGAATTCATAACATGTTCCATGTGTCTTTATTAAAAAAGTATGTACTTGATCCTAATCATGTGATTGATTGGACTGTGATCCAAGTGGAAGACAAAGGGGATTTTTGGGTGGAACTAGTGCACATCTTAGAACAAAAAGAAAAATTGACCAAGAACAAATACATCATCTTGGAAAAGGTTCAATCGACTTCCTATGGTCCCAAAGACACTACATAGGAGCACGAGGAAACCATGCGTGAAGCATACCCACAAATTTTTGCAAATTTTGAATAAAATTGAATGTACATTTGTACATAGGTGAATGAAGACTCCATTTTGGCAGATGGAGTTCTTCGAGCCAAAAATATGAAATTTCATGTCCAGTTAATGTGTAGGTTGAGGGGAAAAGAGAATTGTTGGTTGGAATTGTGGCGTGAGCCATTAAGTTGTGGAAGTATCAAGTATTCTGATGTAATATTTTCTTTATGGTAATGTGTAAATTGTTTGGTCATGTGCATTGAGGATAGTGCAGTTTGTAGAGGGAGTGGAATGTAACATCCTTGTTTTGAAACCCCAAGCTAGTGATATATATTGTAAATGTAATGTATGGCCGAGGGCCAAAGTAATGCAATATGTAAATAATGTATATTGAATATAATAAATAAAATGTATCTCCAACTACGACACAGATGGAGAGTTGGGGGCTTAGTTTCCACAAGAAAGGGAAGCAGTCCAAGGGGGAGAGTTTACCCATGTTTATTAAACCCAAATCCATTTTTTTTTCTAAATTATCCTTACCATGAACCTTCCATTTTTTGTTGATTGCTCTATAGCCCATCACTAAATTCATGTAAGAGGGCGAGTGTGAGAAGTCACGCCGCATAGTTATTGAGAACATGGGGGATGATTTCAATTAGCTTGGGGAAGAGTATGAGTCAAGCAATCAATATAAAGAGAAAAAATTCGTATGGGTAGAGGGGAAAAATTAGTCATTCTTGTTTTTGTAGGGAAAACAATTTTTACATGGAATTTTCTAGACAACAAGGGAGCTTGGATTGCTGAAGGTTGAAGGCAACTATTGTGGGAAGAGTGCTGAAATTTCATGGGAAGAGAGGTTTCAGGCCTATGAGAAAGATTCCATTCAAAATTTGTCAAGGGAAGAAAGCATTTTTTTGGTGTGTGAATTATTGTTGTAGCATTAGAATTTCTGAGGTCCCAATAAAGAGATTTCATGCCTAGCTTGTGTTGGAAGCCTTGGAAGGAAGTGGAAAGGCCTGATGGACTATGCGTAGTGACAAAGGATTCCATCCCTTGGGTTGTGCAGGTTGTGGGGAAGGGAGTTGGTGGGATGGAATTAGCTATGGGAATTGACTGCTGAGAGAGGGACATTAGCCAGCCTTAGGGACCATTGTCTCTTGTCGATTCATATCCCCAACTCGAGGTTGACTTGCTATTGAGAACTTGAACAACAAGTCTATGGTTCGGAGGAACGTATGTCCTCTGTAGTGAGTTGGATACATTCATAAGATAAATGTTCTTATTTTCTATTTTTATCTATATTAAATGTTGTTATAGTTGCAATGCATTTTAATCTAATTCTATTTTGGTTAAATGCTAATTGTCGTGAGCAAAATGATGCATTCAAATATCTATATATGTGGTTGAGTGTTGTTGTATGTTGTTTAATTGTTGTTGTGCATAGTTAAAGTAGTTTCATTTTCGTTTTTAATTAGTATGGAGAACTACATGAGTTTGCATTTCATGTTGTGTCTTATTTCCGCATTTAGAATTGATATCATAATTTTTTGGGGGGTTATTTTAGCAATGACATGACCTAGCTTAGGGCTGGGTGCGTTACAAATATCTAGAATTTATGCCAAGATTCAAAGAATTATCATCATTTGTGCCAATTAAATGAATTACTTGAACAATTTGCAAAAAGATATATTTTAAACACCAAAAGGAGCTCATTCTTACTAGTAGTTCTTCATTTTGCAAAGTTTTTGCTATTAAAATGTTGTTTCTTATTAAAANATTATCATCATTTGTGCCAATTAAATGAATTACTTGAACAATTTGCAAAAAGATATATTTTAAACACCAAAAGGAGCTCATTCTTACTAGTAGTTCTTCATTTTGCAAAGTTTTTGCTATTAAAATGTTGTTTCTTATTAAAACGTTAGATGCTATTTTCATCGAAATTCTTAACTAAGCACACCGACATTAGGGGTTCCACTATTATAATCCCTGACAAGTAATACAATTTCCTTAAAGGAAGCTACCTTTATTAGGTAGTTGAGGTATCCATGTTATAATTTCACTTCCCTTTTGGGGAGCCTATGCTTGACTCCTATATCTATTATGGTCCTATATAGGACGTAGGAGAGAAGTAAATTAGAATGGTTATTCACAAATGATTTTTGGATTGTAGCATCCTATTTAAAGTTGCTTTCCATAATTTTTGTATATTTTTCTCAATATGTTTTCTTCTTTATTAAATTCATGTAGTTTAGAACACTTCCCATACATTTTGAATTTCTGATAACAAGAAAAACAATGAACTTCTGAGCATTTTATTTATTTCAACTTGAATACAACTCAAGTAATTATTGCCACCACCCACATAGAAAAGTTAAAAGATAGCACACAAGATAATTTAAAATAGCCTTGCATGCCATAAGAGTGTTGCAATAAGTAAACAATATTGAAGATGCATTAATACTATAACTATGTCAACTAAAATGGTACCTTGCCAAGGAAAAAGGTATTGAACAATAGACATACAACAATATGGAAGATAAGGTGTCGAAGAAAAATTATGGAAATTCAGTTATTTTTAAAGTGAAAAATTGCACATTCAATCATATGAAATTCTTCTCATGGGGCACACTCTGAGTTGAGTTGTACCCAAGGAAAATTTAAGACCACCATGCAGAGGGGACTCCAATTGGCAATGTCAAAACAAATCTTGATAATTATTTGGAGTGCAATCTATTATTGCATGCTTATAATTGATTAGAAATGCATTCAAAACAATTAATGATCATATAAATTGATTAGAAATGCATTCAAAACAATTAATGATCGTAGTCATACAAAAGCTAAAATTGTTTTCAATAGCTTAAATAGGTAATGATACTCAAATCTTCCATCTACACTACACAACCATTTCAATGATGCCATGTTGAATCTTCAAGAGCACATAAACACCCCTTTTATACAAAGGTAGACAAACTACTTTTGGATGGTCAAAATCCTAGTGGCAATCTAGGACAATATAGAAAAGCAATGATGACAATAAATAACAGTGACCATGCAAGATGAGAGTAAAGTAGTTCAAAGCATTGCATATACGTGGACATTCATCTTATTAATAAAATAGAACATACAAGTTCAATATTATAGAAAATTTAGGATTGATTGCATGGAAATAAAGCACCACAATGTTTAAAAGGTTATAAATTATTATAACTAAACCCATTTGCATAAACAAATTACATATGATGTGCACTTATCACCAAATGAAAAATGGAGTTTCACAAGGTAGAAAAAACACTTTTCATATACAAAGAAAGATATAAATAAATATTAAAAACCATTTATAATGGGTTCCCTATAAATAATTCTACCTGTGAAAGTATATATTTAACCAATTTCATCATGCCACTGTATTTAATCCATCTATAACCCTTGCTCTGAAATATGAGTTAATATTAACAACATATTTAATGAAATAGTTCATGTAGAGTACAGGATCACCTCAACAGGATCGCCAAATTTACCTCCTCTATAACCAATAATGGAAGAAAAACACTTTAGAAAGAGCATGTCAAGAATTTTCTTCAATGCATAATTCAAAAGAAAAATCCAAAAAATGAATATAGAGCATCGATATTGATAAGGATAGGCGCAAAGATAATTTGACTCGATTCAAATCCCAAGCAATAATCGAAAACCAGAGCAAGTGCTTGATGACAGAGCAGAAAATGCAGAGAATAGTCACCAATAGTTACCCACATCATCCGACATAAACACCTGGATTCCAAAGATAATATAAATGAAACAATCCCAAAGGCATTATAAGCTGGACAACACATTGCAAAATAAAAAAAATAGTTCAACATAGGGCGTGTGTAAATAATAATAAGATATTTCAAACCTATGATGAAATTTTGCATTCTCATAATATTTTACAAGATAAATAATTTCCATTCATCAACATTGTGAACTATGCTCTTGTACTAAGAATTGATGCCACTGTTTTTGTATTTTGATATGATGATCATTTCAGATTTGCGCTTGATCTCCAAAGAAACTATGTGGGTTTAATTCAAGATAAAATTCAAGTCTACATATTTTCGGGTTCACTAATAAAATTAAGGAACATAGCCATACACATTGCTAACGAGCAATTAACCATTGCAAAAACAAGAATTTGCAATGAACAAATCCATAAATGCTATAAGAGCACATATATACATTCTAAAATAGAGAATGTAACTTAACTTTTGTAGGGTTTGTAGGGTGTAGAACAACGACCAGTTGAGCGAGTGATTTCCACACAATTATAGGTAATCCGCAGGAGGCACAATCCCCTAGCCAGGCTATGATACTAGCAGGGAAAAGTAGGATCAAATCACTCTAAATAACAGTTTTTTATAGGTTCAAACCAATAATTTTCACTGCTGGCTTCTTGAGGACAAAGCACCACTAAGTGACCCACATTAGATGCCCCACACAACACAAGGAGCACCTCGTTCTATTTTGTATATTACCTTAGGCACGACTCCTTTTTGTGCTTTTCAACATATGCATAGAAGGTCTAGGATGTTATTGTTAATGTTTATGCCATTATTATAGTTCTTTGCATTTCAATAGATAAGAGCATAATAAGAACAAGATCACTGAGAAATACACATTCACAAGAGACACAACATTTATCTTGGGAAACCCTCTAGGG
>SNQJ01S0069264.1:57701-75205 GCA_010110895.2 Picea sitchensis
ACAACATTTATCCTGGGAAACCCTCTAGGGGAAGAAAACCTAGCAAAAACTTCCTTATCATAAATAGCTTATACAATGTTCAAGAGATAAATCAAACCAATACAGATACTCCTTCCCAAGAGATGTGCCACTTTTCTCCCTCTCTCCAACTGGTAATTGCAGCTTGCCTCATAAGAGAATGAGCAAGTGAGTTGTGTGTTAGAAGTCAGGCGCTAGCCTCCTATATATACAAGACTGACACGTGTGAGAGGGCTTAACTGGTAGGGCTGACCTCTCACTCTGAGTGGGTAAACCCACCTTTAATTAATTCTGGGTGTTCAATAATAACTGCTGGGGCTGACTTCTTATTCTGCCCTTTATAATTGTCCGATGACCAATCTGCAAAAGGGGATTTGGTCCTTATACAATTACCGACATGATTAATCCACAATGGGGATTAATCCTAATAATAAAATAACAATAATAATAAGAATGCTCTTCGCAGTTACATTATTTCAACAGTTATCTCAATATTCAACATAATTCTCCATGATTTCTTGACTTTTCCTTCCATCTACAAGCTTCAATTCATGGTTGGTTGTGTTTATCATGGGCTTGGCTCTATTTTGTTGTTGTCTAACCTCTAAAAACACTTTTCCACCATTTTTTCTAACAACTCTCCTCTCCCCATTTGAATTTTCCTCATGCTTGATGGTAAAAGAATTCAAACTCAACTTCTATTCCTAGTTCCAAGAATGTAGGGGAGACAACTTGTTATATTTTAGGAGTGGTGGTTTGGATTGGGGAATTTCTTTCCTCTACTCTTCATAGCTCATTTTTTATTTGAAATTCAAATTTGAAATGGGTGAGGGTTCAAGGTAACATAAGGTAGATATTTTTAGGCATAAACCCCCCTTATACCCCCTCACCATTCCCCTCTTGTGGTATCATAGCCCCTATAAGCGTTTAATCTCAACCTTCATTGGTCAATTTTATTAACTACATAAATAAAATACTTACAATATTTAAGAGAGTAAAATTGGGATATTACACAAGAGGAAAGAAGAAGAACTATCTAGATGATCCTCAACCTCAAAGGATTTGTTGTTATCATCTAGGACTATAGAGGATTCATAGGAACCTAAGTTATTGTTCAAGGGGAAAGTCCTAACCGAGGCCAAGAAGGAGGTGGAGGAGATAGAGGAGGAAGTCTAAGCTAAGAAACAAACCCTTTAGGACAAACATATTATGCAAGAAGTTGGGGGCTGGGCTAAAGACCTAGTTTATTCAAGGACCAATAAGACTAAGTTTTTTAAATTGGTAGAGACCTATTGGTTTGTAAAAAAATTGATTGCCCAAGATTTGGGTGACACAAGGGTGGAGCTCTAGGATATTCTCCACACAATTATGATTTTCGAGGGAAAGTTTCAAGCCATGTGCAAAGTGATCTTCGGAATTGGCATCTCTATTTCATAGGTTAGAGAGGAAGTATGCACTTCCAAGTAGCATAAGACATCCTCAGGCTTAGAAGGCACTCAAGGAAACCCCATTGTGTTGAATGGTGACCCTCAGTCTTATGAAACCGCTTCGAAACAAAGCATGGAGACTGAATTGTTGATTTGAGGATTTTAGGGAGAACATACATCATTCTCCTCAAGCTTGATGTTTGGTTGGTATTGTATTTAGTAGATTCTAAGATAGTATGGAAAGTCATAGGTAGTTTAACCATGTTTACAGTCTCTTTTTGCAAATGTTTTTCACAAAACTCTCAAAATATTATCATGAACAATTATGTTGAGTCTCTATTGGTAACGATGTTGGTTTCCTTTAACGCAAAACACTATCAAGAATTGTTGTAAATTTTCTATATACATAATATAATGATATAGCGATGGTTTTAGTTTTTTAAAAAAAGGAAAAAATGTGTACTCTGAAATAATTTGAAATTTTTATAAATTAGTATGTTTTATTTATTTTTATTGTAAATCTATTTGAAAGAGTATAATAAAAAATCTATATTGTAAAATCATATCTAAAATAAATAAAATATTTTGAATTTATTCAAAAATAGGGATACGTTTCTTTAAATCTATTTCATCTTGTTAAGAGACAAACTCTTAGGTTAAGATGCAATCTTTAATTATATAGATAATTTGTTTATAATTAGGATCAAATTCAAAGTCAAAATACTTGTAAAAAGTAATCGCCTACATTTATCATTAAATATGATGATTGTATCTTTATTGAAAGTATCATATATATTTATAACTCTTGTTTTTTCTTCTGCATAAATCAATAATAAGAAAGTATAACTTTCTATTTGTATTTCTCTTTCTCCCCTTTTCACGATATAATATTGTTTTTTCTTTTGCATAAATAAACAATAAGAAAGTATACCTTTCTAATCGTATTTCTCTTTTTCCCTTTTTCACAATATAATATTCTCATTCATTTATAGACAAATATATTAAATAATGTTGGAGAGAGAACATTCTTGTTTCACTTGATATTATTTTTGATTTGAAATTTTTTTTTTTAGTGTTATTGATGGTCCTAGGAATAACAACAATTATTTATTGTACCTTTGGTCTCCTATTTTAGTTGTCAACCCGAGGTTCGTACAAACTTAAGAGGTACTATGCACTGTATGTACAATATGCAATTGTTGGTGGAAAATGATTGAAAAATGATCAAAGACTGGGAATGTGAAGGAAATCAAATGACAGAAAGAAACTCTAAACTAATTGCTTTGAAGGAAGCACGCCAATATGAAAGTATAGTTAAACCAAAGTGCACGAAGAAAACTTATCCTACTGCATCAAAGATTATTGAATCATGCAATTTAATATGAAGCAAATGATGTATCTAATATGAAATTATAACAAAGAATTGTTGTGACATCCCCGAACTTAAACCAACAGGCCAGGCCATGCCACCGAATAACTTTCATGCTCTGATACCATTTTGTGACATCCTCGGCCTTAAACCAACAGGCCAGGCCATGCCACCGAATAACTTTAATGAGATGATACCGTATATATTTATATGCATATCTATCGAATGTAATTTAAACAGTTATAACATTTTGTTCATACACCTATTCATGTAGAAACAACATTAAAACATACAAAAAATATATACAGACAATTCTAATAACATTATAACTTGATTCCAAGATACACATCATACAAAGAACAAAGATTTGGTACTTATATTTTAATATATGACCACCAATTGTGTGCAGAACTTCCATGAACCTCCTAGCCTTAGACCACATTTGTCATCACGCTCAATAGTGGGTCACCCCCGAGCTGGGACTAAACTCTACTGGACAAGGGATTCCTAGGCTTGACAAGGACAACAGGAAAGTCGCACGGATCAATAGGAGTGATTTTCTCCCAGGAGCCACTTACATCCACAACCCATAGACCCTGATTCCCCACATG
The DNA here is from genome assembly GCA_010110895.2 of Picea sitchensis. Lineage (NCBI taxonomy): Eukaryota > Viridiplantae > Streptophyta > Pinopsida > Pinales > Pinaceae > Picea > Picea sitchensis. The sequence continues at coordinate 61,127 of SNQJ01S0069264.1, forward strand.
CCTGTCCCACCCCAGGAGTGTACACCTTCACTATCACAAGTCCATTGACTGTCCACCTCCCTTCCAGGGCTTCAACAACAGGCTAGACCGGAAGTCTCAGAGTACTGTAGCTTCTATGGGACTCCCTCCAGGATAAATCACTTCCTCAGAACACTCTCTCACCTAGAGAGAGTTTCTCACAGGCCTAAAAACACGCCTCTTCCATTCAGCTCCTAAGTCTAGCAGGTAACCACCGCATCAAAATTGGGTATGGGATCTGGTAATGACAACAAGCCACACCAGTCCAGAGAAAGTGTGGGTAGCAACAAAAAAGGCTAAGGCACGATATGGCTCAAACACTATGCAGTCATGTTGTGCTTCACAGGAAAAACAATTAGCTTCATAACACGGGTGTGCAGGTTTCAGAAGTTGCAGAGATCAATGATGGAGGCAATGGATGGCTGTGTCAATGCTCTCTCTATTTGAGTGCGTGCATCAGTGGAGAGTATAGTAGACTTGCGAGAGTGTCGACGATCACAAGAGTGGTGAGAGAACCCCCAATGAGCTGACTTTCCCACCTAAAACATGCATGTGCCTAGGTTGACACATGTCTTCCTGAAGCTGCATGAGCTCCACTTAACACTCGTTTCCTTTCCCTAGGAACTTAGAACAATATAGTTTATGTCAAACCTTAGCCTCTAGGAAATAATAATATAATATTATTCCTTTAGAGGTAAGCCCTCTAGCTTAGCCCCTATTCCTAGACACTTAGCCCCTTCCCTTTCCCTACCTAGTAGAGCTTAGTTCCCCATAACTCTTTCTTCATGGTCGGTCTACACACAATGATGTAATTTTATTAATGATGTGAGTGTTTACATATAAAAAATCAGGCTCATTGGCCTTAGCATCTGGTCTCTTCGACCTAATAAACACATAATTCTTCCAGCTTATAAACACTTGGCTCACCAGCCTATAAGCATAATTACAATTCAGCAGGGGATTGACCTTGGGGTGTTACAATCCCCTCCCCTTATTTTTGCACTGTCCCCAGTGAAACTTATTTACACAACAACAACAAGATTTCCAAAATCTTCAAAACGATGTCGGTACTATGCCCACATAGCATCTTCATGCTCCCATGTTGCGTCCTCAGGACCGTACTAGGCCCACTAAACCTTTACAAGATTTATGACTCGATTCCGGAGTTGCTTGCTCTTCTAGTCCAGTATCCGCACCAACTGCACTTGCAAAGCGTCTTCTTGTTCCAACTAAATCACATTCCAATCAATCACATGATTAGCATTAGGTATATACTTCTTGAGCAATGATACATGAAATACATTATGAATAGTCATGGATGCAGAAAATGCAATCATATAAGCTACTGGTCCAATCCATTCTAGGATTTCAAACTTTCCACAATATTTGACTTCCAACTTGGAACAACTTCCCAGCTTCAGGGAACTTCTGTTAGCTTTCACCTTCAAGAAAACATGATCACCCACTTTAAACTCCCTGTGGGTTCTGCCTTTGTCTGCATAGATTTTCTTCCTTTCTTGGGAAGCCTTCAAATTCTTCCTTATCTTTAACAATTTCTCTTCCATTTCCCTAAGAAACTCTGGCCCAACCACTTCCCTATCAACTCGGTTGTTTCACTTTCTTCCATAAATTGCTTCAAACAGGCTCATCTTCAGTGATTCTTGACACCCATTGTTGTAGGCAAATTCTACCAAGTGTAGATAATATTACCATTTAGATGGCTTGTCCATCACATACATCCTTATCATATCTTCTATCACTTGATTTAATCTTTTTGTTTTTCCATCTAACTCAGGATGATAGGTTGTGCTGAAGTTTAGGTTCTTTCTGAACCCCTTGAATAATACTCTCCAAAACTTCAAGGTAAATTTTGGGTCTCTGTCAGACATAATTGTATTGGGAATATTGTGCAACCATGCTACTTCCCTTATATAAATATCAACAACATTATTTTCCTTGTGAGTAGTCTTCAATGGGATAAAATGGGCGGTCTTCATGAGCTTATCTACCACCGCCATGAGGGAATCATGTTGTTTGTTTGTTCTGGGTAATCTTGTTATGGAATCCATTGTCACCACTTCCCACTTCCACTGAGGGATGGTTAATGGATGTAGCAACCTAGCTGGGTGTCTATGATCAACTTTGACCCTTTGACACTCCATACATCTATAAATGTACTCTACAATTTCTTTCTTCATACCCGGCCAATGGTAATGGCTCTTGACTGCTGCCACTGTTTTCTGGTATCCTGGGTGCCTAGAATAAGGTACATTATGCATTTCTTTCAAGATCATAATCCTCAATTCATGAGAACTGGGTACACAAATTATGTTCCTATACCAGAGTATTCCATCATCTTCCAATCTATAATCTTTAACTTTATGCAACGTCTTACCTTGCTGTAACTTTGTTACCATCTCCATGTACTGCAATTTTCTTTTGCATCTTCCAAAATTCTTCCTTTAACATCAGTTCGATACATGCTAATGGTTGTAGAACGTAGTTCATGTACTCTCTTGCTAAGTGCATCGACCACTTTTTTCTCCTTTCCTTTGATGTGCTTGATATCAAAGTCATTGTTGAAACAAGGTTTAAACATTTTATCTATAACCTAAAACTTCATATTTTTCTAGTATGAAGCCGCCATTAACTAAAAAAAAAAGGGTTTTCTTTTAATTCAGGATTCGGCATTTCATAGAGTTGCCAATTCCGAAGCCAACAACTCCAAAAGCTCGGTGCCAAAATCTCGAAAGAGGTTTCATTGCAAAGAAATAATAGGAGCAAATGTTACGAGTCCTAACACGTTCTTCATAAAGTTCCCTCTAAGCGTGATTAAGTAAACCCCTAATCATAATTAATGAATCATAAATCTATCACAGTTCGGGTTTCTTGTTAACAAAGCGTTTTCAAAATATAGATCCTTGAAATACCGATTCTCGATTTCCGAAAAACCAGAAATTAATTCCTAAATCTCGATTAATTAAAGTTAACACAATGATCAAACACCAAAGTTAAGTTTATCGTGATTTCACAATTTGGGGGTTGCATATGACACACCTCTTGGGTGCGTGATCCCCGAAACTCTGAAATGTGAAATCATAAACTCTAAAACAAAGTCTAAAACTTTAATTAAGTCGTTCTAAAACATGATTAACAATCATTAAACTCCTTTTCACGTTTCACATTTCGGGGTTTCATAAAATAGTCATTTCAAAACTCCATTTTGAAATCACCGATATATGAGAATATCTGCAACGGACGATTAAAGATATTTTGAACTTAATTGTGTATCAATAAACATATCTTTGTTTATTAATACATTAAATTCTTACCCCCTGTCTCAATACGTTCATTTAAAGGAAATTAAAGGAAATAAAGGCTCTATATTTTGAATTTTATTCTCATTTTTACAATCGTGAGCGAACTGTGTTTATCTAGGCTTATAGATTTTTTCTCTGCAAGCAGGTTTTCAATCTAGTGCGAACGCTATGGAACGTAAGAGGGTACTTAAGAAAGTTGAGGGAACTGCTGAAAACACAGGTATAGAAGGAGATGTCGTAGCTGATACCTCACCCTACGCTATTGATTCTATCAAATCTTGGAGGCAAATATTCAAGAATCTAGATTACGAAATTAAGAAATTCCCGCATGATTCTGAGAACATACTCCGGGACATAGCGGAGTCCGAACTTCACAAAATAGAAGCATGCTCACAGCTCATGCCACATAATGACATGATATATTGGGCCTTGGAGAGAGCAGATGCGAAGACAAGGAGCATTCTGGACAGCTGTGGGGTCATCATTGGTTCCTTTAGGCCAAAACATATACAAGTAATGTACATGCTATCCCCTAATCCTAAGTATATTTATAATGATGAATTCGTAGCCGAATTCCAAAGAAAGGAATGTGCAGAGGCAGATCAGACATACCCTGATATAATTAGAGACTAGTGGGGAGTGCCAACGAAGTTCAGGGCCGATACTCACGGGAAATATGCCATAGCCTCACTGAACGAATACATGGTCTATGTAGCCATGATGCTTTGTAGACTCTTCAGAAATAAAAGCCCCACTCATTTCCTTGTGGCATGGGTGCCTCTTCTTGATGAAGCAGTTGAAGGTTTTAGTTTCAACTGGGACAAAATCCTATCAGACAATTTATCTAAGGAGGTGACAGAGTACCAAAACAAAAAATCCAAGGGCCAACTAGTGGCCTTCTATATGTCTGCCTAGATCATGGATGCCATATGCTTCATGACCCCTTTCGCTCTGATGAATTGGAGTTGGAATCCAACCTCCAATAAACCCATTCATGAATATTATTCTAAGTTGTGGGAAGAAAATGCTAAGGATTCCTTCTACGAAATCTACCACTTCGTGGTGATTCTGGTGCACTAGATGCTGTATGGCTATGAGCCTCCCCGTATTTCTGAATCGATCATGGAAAATCTCAAGGCCATCGCTGATTGGTTTATAGAAGAAATTTTTTCCTACATTAGGGTTTTCGGATGCTCAATCCCTCCCCACACACTACCAAAATCCCTCCCTAATAGACTGGTATGCTGGGAGGTGGCTCATCAGATAGTAATAGGTGGCATCGGGAATGAACTAAAAGTGGCCCAAAAGAGATTTTGGCCTATTTTCCCTGTGCAAATTGGGAAATACTCACTACTCAATCTAGGACATTCCAAGGTTGAGGCAGCCTCTTTAGGAGAGATAAAGTTGCTAATTCTTGATCACAGGAAATATGATCCCTATCAAATTGTGGGTAATCACCAAGTTAACTGCAATCTGAAAGAATACGAACATGAACAGTCCCCTTGTGACGACATGTTCAGAGGAGTTATAAGTTATGATGAAGTGCTCGCCAGGTTTCAAACTTTGTCACCTGACTTGCAAAATGATTTCCTAAACTTCCAGAAACATCGGAGAAGTGGTTTACCCGGGGTATTACTAGGAGAAGCATCAACTCAGCCTCCAGAACAAGGAAACGTATGCCCAGGTTTCGGATTAGGAGGGCAGGATAAAGAAAGTACAAAGAGAATTCCGGAAGAGACCAAAGAGTCTCCACAGAAAACAGAAGGACAAAAGGCAGAGAACTCAGGAATGGAAAAAGGGTCTCAGACACCCCCAATGTCTGACAAACTAGATTTCCCTTCGTCATCTTCAATTCATGGAAATACCCCCAAAGAAACAGAGGAGGCAATATCTACAGAACTAGGAGCTCCCATCACCTCTTTGACTCCATTACAATCCACTTTCAGTTTCCCCCAGCTAGGAACCCTATACGTTAGTGACCTTGATCCCATCTCCAGAGAAGAGATTCCTCCATCTGATTATTTTTTCAGTAAGAAGAGAAAGGAAGTGTTGAAGTAGGAAATGCATCAAAGGGAAAATGCAATGGTAAAGAGGCACAAAATCATAATAGACGGGCATAATTTAGAGGAAGAAGATTTTGCTACCAAAGTAGCTGGTTCTATGGGAGCATTGGCCTCTGCTAACCTTTTTACTGTTGAAAATATGAAGACACGTTTGAGACAGAAGAATCTCATGATAGCTGATCTACAGGGCCAATTAAAAAGAAACGAGAAAAAGATCAGAGAAGAAATAAAGAAAGGCCTGGACCAAGCTAGAGTCGAAGACAAGTGGGAAATCCAATCCCTAAAGTCAAGCCTCAACAAGATGAATGAGAAAATGCAGTTGAGCCGAATGCAAGAAGAGCTTGTAATTCAATTACAAGCTAAACTAGAGTCAATTGAAGGTCAGGTCATAGATATGAAATCTTTCCAGGCCTAGTCACTGGAAGTGCATTCAAAAATAGAAGTTGAACAACAAAGATTGATTTCCAAGATAGAGATTATTCAGAGTTACTTTCAAGAAGCAAATAATGCCTTTGATAATATTATCCTAAGGGGAAAAGAATCCAAAGCAGCAAGGGTTACTCTCCAAAAGGAAATCATATATTCGGCAAGTGAAGAGACATCCAAAACTACAAAAATATCATCCACAGAGGAAATCAGAGTTGACATCATGCTCAAGCTATGGGAAACCACCATAACTGAAAACAAAAGAATAGCTAAGGAAATCAGGGATGACTGCGAAGAAGTTTTTGATCTCTTAGACAAAAGGTAATTAAACATTGGAAAAGGCAATTATACAGGACTTCTGGGGCAGATTAATATTGTAAGACATCAATTAAATTTTAGAGGAAATTTGAGTGAAATTCAAATAAAAATTTCACAGCTAAGAGAAATGAATGTCACCCTAATAGACAGGCTGTTAGTTGAGCCCGACTTAAAACTATATTCAATAAACTTTGTAGATAAAGGAGTTGAAGACCATCTCTCCAAGATATAGAGAAAGGTTTTTCTGTTCGAGTCAAAGGACCTTCCATAACCCCCCAGAAATTTTATACAGTTCTTGAAAATATGCATTGAATATATTGGATCAAAAGAAGGAGAGTCATCAACAAAGTAAAAGTATCATTGGGAGGATTTTTACTTCCAAGAAAGCAGAAAATGGAGAAGATCATGCAAACTGTTTCTGATCTATTTTCAAATAATTAGTCACTAGAAATTAGGAAGTCACCAACCGTCTTAGGATTGGTAGTTTTGTATAAATATAACCTTTCAAGACTAAGACAGGGCTTTTTTCTGGAAGGGATAATAAAGAGAAAATTTGTTTTTTCCAGAATCAATACAATACAGATTGAAGATTCCAGATCTTGTCAAGCCTGAGTTATGTGTTTCTCTGTCATTCCATCTTTTATTTCATACCTTCGATGAATGCTTTCATGATGCAACCTCTATTGTGGTGATTGAACAATCAGATTATCTAACCATTTGCAGTTTTTCTTCTGTATCAACTATCAACGGATATAAGACCTATGAATGTTTTAGAATTATGAAATTATATACTTCATCAAATTTATCATCTCTCTTTCTTCTATTAGTATAAAGTGAGATTCCTCTTCAATTGATGCCTCACATTGTTATAGAACTATATGTTTTTTTTTTCATGCATCGTATCCTTTAAATTTGACTCATATACTCGAAACGACCTTTATTTCTATTATACTATTAATTCATAGTTTGGAAGTTGTTTTTTTTATAAATTCAAATCAGAAATTTGTGACCCTTAAAAATAATTTTGACTTACAAAAAGGGAAACCTTTAGCTTTCATGACTGTTCCAGTTACCATACAGCCTAATATAGAACCCGGTCTATCAGATCAGATAAGAATTGCATTAAACCTATTCAATACCATCTTACAAACAACAAATACATGGGTAGAACTTGAACTTTCATGGGCCGTGATTGAAAGGGATTTAACATCCAAGAACAATGGGAAGCTAGATAGAGACAATTAAGGAACCAACTTTGATCTCGCTTTTCATTAAACTGATATTTTTACCCATTAACTATCTCTACCTTTTTTGGATTCCTTGACGATATAATTTAGAGCCTTAAAGTATAAACTCAGGAACAACATCTTTTTGGCGTCGTTGCCGGGGAACGAAGACATGAAACTTTTCCTTGGGAAGAACAAAATTGACATTTTCTTTCTTTGATAGTGAACAAAGAGCGAATTTTTTTTTAAGGCTACCTTATATTTAATTTCGTGACTCCACGATAAGTAAAATGGATTTTAGCTAAGAGAATACCAGAAAGAACCCTGACAAAAAACAGACTTTGCCGGTTTTTGATCCATATTTTTTTTTAAAATCAAGCAGATCTCTTAAAAGGGACACCTCTTTGACAAATGAGATTTGTCAACCTGATTTTACACAATCAAACAATAAGGATCTACTTGAAAGATCAAATACTCCACCTCCTAGTGAAGACTAATCTACCTGTGGAACTGCAACGCTAGAACTCGATCTGGTTCTACCTGATTATAAAACCGAGACTTTCTCACCTGTTTCTCTCACTCATAGACATACGAGATCTATTTCACCTCCATCTTCGATCGAAACCTTTTCTTTTCCCAAAATTGAGATCCCTACTCCCCCATACTCCGATGAATATCCAATATATTTGCCCTGTGAGTCTAAAGAAGCAAGTCCACTTTTTCCCAGTCCTCCTTTATCAATTTTTTCGTACCTTAATAGCCATTTTTTTGAAACCTTTCTACCATATCGAAACACATCTGAAAGGGAGCCACATCCCTGTAAAGAACCCCCTTTTAAGCTCCTAGTCCCAGTCTCCAAACCATCAATGGTAGCGGTCGGAGGAGGTGGGGCTGGAGGTAATGCCATAGGTGGTGCTCGAGGAGCAGGTGGTCAAGTACCACTCGCCAGAATATTTGCTAAGGTGGCTGCCATATATGGCCCTTTAGTCATCCCGGTTCCTCTCCATGATCTCCCTGAAAATTACATGAAAAGTCTCCCAAAATTCACAGGGGAAGGTGATTTAACTGCACAAGAACACATCAATTTCTTTGACCAATTTGCCAACATCCTAGGACTTGAACACAAATATGTCTACTCCAGACTCTTAGTGAAAACTTTCGAAGGGCAGGTCAAAACTTGGTTCCAAGGGTTACCAACGGGATCTTTAAGGTCATACGATGAGCCCGAAAGTGATTTCATTAGACAATGGGGAGAAAGGAAATATCACCTCTATTATCTGACTGAATTCGGGGCTCATAGAAAGAAAAATTCCGAATCATTTCTTGAGTTCACCCAAAGGTTTAATAAATTGTATACTAAAATTCCCATCGAGGTCAAACTGTCTCAGCCTGCAGCGAAAGTAACTTTCTCTCGAGCTTTCAACCCTAATTTCGCCCTATTATTAAGAGAGAGGAGATCAATAGACTTCACCAATATGAAAGATGATGCCCTAGAAATTGAATCAAACATGATGGCTTCAAGAAATCTACAAGCCAAAAGAAAGACTGGAAACAAAGAAATCAGAAGGTACAGAGAACAAGGAGGAGCTTTTGGATCAGGAAGATCTCCAGGAGACAAAATGGGTGACATGGCTAGAATAATTAAAGAACTATCTAATAAGATTTCGAAAATGGAATTAGATCATACAAAAAATGACCATTTTTCTAGAAAGCATTTCAGAAGGAATCCCAATCCTCAAGCTCAATAGAGAAAGATTAAAAATGAGGATAAAAAAATCCAAACCCCCTTTAAGAGTGAAAACTTTATAGGAGGGGAAGACCTCGAAGATTTCAAGGAATTAGAGGAAGATATAAACAATCTGGGCGATGATGATCCACAACCCTATTTATCGAGACAAGATTATGAAAAATCCTTAAATAAAGAAAATAGATTGGAAAATGACATAAACAACAGTACTTCTGAAGATTTGACCTACCAGGGTATTGTAGATGGTATAATGGTCGAGCTTCACCAGAAGTATAATCTAAGGCCTAGAAATAAGAGTCTCACAATCTCCCAAACGAAAAAGATCTTGCCGAGGGGTGAGATAGATGCGACGGTTTCAAAAAATGCTGAAAAGCAGACTGAAAAAACTAACATCACGGACACATAGCCTACCAAGACTAAGTCAGCTGAAACACCCACAGTCAAAACATAGAAAGAGAAACTCCTGATACTAAAACAAAACCTTCACCAAAAAAGAAAGCTAATAAGAAGGGGATCGAAGCCCAAACATTAGAGAATGACAAAATTGTGGGGAAGTTTAATATGGAAAATGAAATCAATAAAATCAAGATCCCCATACCTCTTGTCGAGCTGGAAAAAAACCCAATCTATAGAAAACAAATTCCTAAGATGATTAGTTTTTCAGAAAATGAAAGCCAGGTCGACGTTAAAAACTTAGAAGATGACAAAGCTAATATAGTTTTCGGCCCACATTTCGAAGGTGCAAAAGACATTGTCACCCCTTTCTATATCACTCTAACCGTCTTCGATCACCTGCTACATAAATACATGTTAGATTCTAGAGCTTCCCACAATGTAATGCCTAAAGCCATTATGGATAGATCGGGTCTTGAAATCACCGGGCCTTATGGAGATTTATGTTCGTTCGATTCAAGAAAATTTAAATGTATAGGCATGATTAAAGACTTGGTTGCAAATCTTGCACAGATGCCTACGAAAAGTATCCTAATGGATGTGGTGGTTGCCGATATTCCTCCAAAGTATGGTATGATGTTATCCAGGTCCTGGGGTGCCAAGCTTGGAGGCTCTCTCCAGCTTGACATGATGTATGCTATGATTCCATTTTTTGGAGGACAGTTCGTGTGCCTGTACAGAGAAACTAGGTTGGTATTCATGGTAAGTGATCCACACAACCCGAATAACTACCCTGTATATATTGCGGATCAAGATTTAGGTAATTATATTTTGTCCATTGACGATGATATTGATGTAGTTATAGATGAAAGTTGTACAAAAGAGCAAACAGAAAAAAAAAAAAAACAAAAAGGATGTATATAGCACTGGTGTGTGGAAGATGTTTTTTGATGGCGCTTCATCCTACTTTGGGGCTAGATTTGGAGCACTCCTTGTGGCTCATGATAATCAATTTGTAATCCCCTTTTCCTATAGTCTACAATGGAATATGGACCACATAAATAATGTATGCGAGTATGAATTCTTAGTGTTAGGGCTAGAATCTGCTAGGAGAGTGAAAATAAAAAAACTCAAAGTCTTTGGTGATGCCGAGCTAATCGTAAAAAAGGTAAACCGATAGTACCAGGCCAAACATCCTAGGTTAAGGTCTTACAAGAATGCGTTTGGGATTTGATCGAAAATTTCTTCTCCTCTGTCAAGGTTCACTACATTCCAAGAACCGAAAACCAGTAGGATGATGCGTTAGCCAAAGTAGCCTCAACATTCACACCCCCCACTGCTTTTAAACTAAAGTACCATATACAAATGAAACACAAACCTTCCATACCGAATAACACACAACATTGGAAAGTTTTTGAGGACGATGAACAACTTCACAAATTTTTAGAATCGATAGACGAGTTTACCGAAACACATGCCGACCAAGAAAACCAAAATGATCCTATTTGGATCATGCAAGAAGGAGAAGACCCCCACGAGTTCCACGATAAAATCGCTAACCATCGTATGCTTGTTTTAAACAATAACCAGATCCCCAAGGGCCTGATTCCTTTGGAAATGTTATTTAACTAGGATGACATCCCTCTAAAGTCCACCTTGTAGCCTCAACCAGAGGAGGATTGTGATATTGGTACTAAAGAAAATCCTAGGTTAGTGAAGTTATCCAAGTACCTGTCCCCAGAAACCAAAAGTAAATATGCCGAGTTGCTTAGACAATATAAAGACGTTTTCGCTTGGTCTTACAATGAACTGAGAACTTATGACACTTCTATAATTGAACATAAAATTCTTTTGAAACCTGTTGTCAAAACTTTTAAGCAACAATTCAGACAGATAAACCCTATGTTACTGCCGGTGATAGAAAAGGAAGTCAAAAAACTCCTAGACACTAAAATCATCGTCCCACTAAGATACTTCGAGTGGGTGGCTAATTTAGTCACAGTAAAAAAGAAAAATGGCAAAATCAGACTATGTGTTGATTTTAGAAACCTGAACCGATCGTCACTCAAAGAAAATTACCCATTGCCTAAGATGGACCACATTTTAGAGAAAGTAGTTGGAGCTAAAAGAATGTCAATGATTGATGGTTTTTCAGGTTACAATAAGATCGTAGTACAGCAAGATGATAAGGAAAAAATGACTTTCACTACCCCTTGGGGTACCTTCATGTACGATAAAATGCCTTTCGGATTGATGAATGAAGGGGAAACCTTCCAGTGAGCCATGGACATCACCTTCATGGGTGAGAGAGATAAATTTGTTGTTATCTATCTCGATGATCTGACTGTTTTTTCAACATCTGATGCTGAACATCTCGTGCACCTGAAGCTAACTTTCGAGAAATGTCGTAAATTTGGTTTGTCCCTCAATCCCAAAAAATCTCATTTCGCTATGCAAGAAGGTAAGATATTAGGTCATATAGTGTCTAAATACGGAATCAAAATCGATCCCAAAAGAATTTAAGCAATAGATACTATAAATATCCCTAGAAATGTAAAAGAAATTCAATCTTTCTTAGGAAAAATAAATTTCTTGAGAAGATTCATCCCTAACTTCACTGAAATTGTGAAGCTGATCACAAATATGTTGAAAAAGAACAGTGAGATGAGGTGGACAAGTGAAGCCAATGCATATTTTCAATGAATCAAGAAATATATCAGTGAAGCGCCAGTCTTGGCAAGTCCTGATTACACAAAATAATTTCTGATTGTTTCCTTTGCTTCCGAACACACTATCACAGCTGCACTGTTATATAAAAACGAAGAAGGCTTTGAAAAACCCATTGATTTTTTCAGTAAAATTCTGAGAGATGCTGATTTGAAATATAATATACTAGAAAAACAAGATTACACAATGGTCAAGGCTGTCAAGGCCTTCAGAACATACGTATTACACTCGAAGATCATAGCCTATGTCCCTACAAGCTCTGTTAAAGATATACTGGTTCAACTGGATAGTGATGGTAGAAGAGGCAGATGGCTAGGTAAGATTCAGGAGTTTGATATGGAAGTCAAACCAACAAAACTCATTAAGGGCCAAGCTCTAGCTAAATTTCTAGCCGAATCAAACTTGTAGGCACTCAGAATAAATCAGTTGTAAGAAAACGAGGGTTTTCTAGAAATTAATGAACTCGATATCGCTACACCTACAATTGAGATTCAAGACAGGTTTTCTAATTCAGTCTGGTACCGTGATATTGTTTCTTACCTCTTGACTCTTCAATGTCCCAGTGAAACAACCCCATCTAAAGCCAGGACACTGAAGCTACATGCTATAAAATATTGTATTATACACAAAAAATTATATTGGAAAGATCCCCTGGGTTTCTTGCTGAGTCATTTAGTTGAGACCAAAAACAAAAAGGTTATAAATGAGTTCCATGAAGGAGTGTGTGGAGGACACCATGCTTGGCGAGCTACAAATTATAAAATCTTAAGAGTTGGATATTACTGGCCCAAACTATTCACAGATGTAAACACTAAAGTCCGAACTTGTACTCCCTGTTAGTTGTTTACACGTAAACATAAAGTCCCATATTTACCTCTAGTTCCAGTTAAAATCGAAGCTCCTTTTCAGCAATGGGGCCTTGATTTCATTGGAGAAATTCATCCACATTCCAGCACCCAACACAAGTGGATTCTAACTGCAACAAACTACTTTACTAAGTGGGTGGAAACTATTCCCACTAGAAGCGCAATTGACTCAATGGTAATCAATTTTCTGGAAGAAAATATTCTATCTAGATTCGACTGTCCCCAAAATATAGTCACTGATAATGTGCATGCTTTTAAATCGATGGCTATGATAAGCTTCTGCCAAAAATTCAACATCATATTATGACACTCCATAGCTTATTATCCACAGGGTAATGGTTTAGCTGAGTCATCTAATAAAAGTTTGACAACCGTGATAAAAAAAATCTTCACTGAGAACAAGAAAGCGTGGCATACCCATTTGAAATACGTTCTGTGGGCCAACAAGATAAGTACCAAAAGGTCAATTGGGATTTCCCATTTTCAGATGGTATATGGCAGTGATGTCATTTTACCAATCAATCTTGATCTACTAGTGATGAAACTTTGGCAAGATTCAAACGAAGAACCTAACGAAATTACCAGGAGGGTAAATCAATTGGTCGAAGTTCAGAAAAATAGAGACAAAGTAAATGAAAAGTTGCAGAGATATTAGGATAAAATGAAGACTTTATTCAATCAAAAAGCTAAGGATAGAGATTTCCTCCCTGGAGATATGGTGCTAAAATGGGAAGCGAGAAGAGAAGACACTGACAAACACGACAAGTTCGATTCAATCTAGTCTGGCCCTTATAGAATCTTGGCCTTAGAGGGAAAAGACGTTTTTTCATTAGAAAATCTCGATGGAGACATTCTGAGCGCCCCTGTAAATGGGCAATACCTTAAACACTACATGCAGTAATATATTTCCGAACTCTCATTGTACATACCAGTTTGTTTTCATGTTTTCTGTTTAGTTACATTGCTTTCGATAAG
>SNQJ01S0069265.1:39069-55507 GCA_010110895.2 Picea sitchensis
ATGTGGCTAGATAGTCCATACCAATCAACAGGTCATATGATCCTAGGGGTAGTATGTTAAGGGTTGCTTGGGTGGGGAATTCACCCATAGTGAATTGGCAAGCTGGTATGACCTCCACTACCTTTTTTTTGGTTCTAGTGGCTAAATGTACCAACCATGGCTTGGCGTGTTTATGTGGCTATAATTTACACTTATCAACAACCTTAGGAGCTATATAACTCAAATTTGAACCAGGGTCAATTAGAATAGACACTAGATGGTTGGTGATCATACCTTCCATCTCCACAACTGAAGCTTGATGGTCAGCTTGTTTATTATCCAAGGCTGCATAAATTTGCATCACACTCCTGGCCACATCATTGATGGTGGTAGCTTCTTGAAAATTGTAAATTCTCCGAATGTTATGTTGTCGGTGCGGGCAGTCCCTTAGTAGATGTTCTTCTCCACAACCCCAACATTTCAAGGGTTATCTCTTTGGGTTATCAATCTTTCCTAGGGTATATCTAGAAGGTTTATTTCCGCTCTGGGAGGGGAAATTCTGTTGATGTACACTTCAAGTTGGGAAGCTCATCCTTGAGTCATTTTTATAGTTTTTAAATCTTGGGGATTTAAACCCCTTTTTCTGGAATCCTAAACTATTCTTTTGCTTCCATCCTTCACAAGGTTCTGTCCGATTCCCAAGATGTTCATAACAATATCTTGCCTTTCGGATAATGTCTTCTAGGGTCTTTGTCTCATCAAAATCGATCCTGTTCTGATAGTCCTTAGGTAGTCACCTGATGAATCATTGCACCTTTTACCTTTCTTATTTTATATAGGGTATGTACCTCAACAACTAGAGGAATCTATTGACATATTCCTCTATGGTGATTTTCCCCAGCTTGAGTTCATAGAATTCTTTAGTATTTTCGTCGAAATACTTTTCCAACAGATACTTCTTCCTAAAGTATTTCTCAAACAATTCCCAAGATAGGCCCTATTCGTGAATCCCTTTTACATTATTAAGGTCTTCCCACCAAATGGAAGCCTTTCCATTCAAGTTGAAAGTGCCTACTCGGGCCTTCAAGTTTTATGAGAAGTCATGGACTCTGAAATACTTCTTTAGTCCAAGCAGTCAGGCCTCCACTTCCTCCCCCTTATTTATTTCACCGTCGAAAGAGGGTGGTTTGGCCTTCTTGAATTCTTCGATATTATGACTTTTGGAATGCTTTCGCTTCTTCCGTTTTCTTCGGGAATAAGAATTAGTTTTGCTACTAGAAGATCCCTCCAAGTTGCCAGTTTCCTTTCCAGAGGAATCATCCGACGCTTGTCCCTTATCTCTGGGGTGGACCTTTCTTAAGGTGCTCTTCCCAGTGTGGCCACTTAAAAGACCACGTTTCTGTATCTCAGGTGGACTTTGAATTTTATTTATCTGTCGTCGGTCCGTGTGACTGGTGTTAGGTCCATGCTGCAATTATCTTTGTATGCCGGATAAACTCTATAACAAAACTACATTAATTTCCATTTGCTTCTCTTTCTCTTTTATCAACCTCTCATTGTCGGCCTTGTAGCTCTGTAGTTTGACCATGAGGCTCCTCACAGTCTCAGCTAGATCTGGAGGGGTCTCTACCGCCCTCCTTTTGTCAGACTCTTCGTCTCTATTATGGGATCCATCCCCCACTTCGTGGTGTGTCACCATTCTATACGTCTTCAGTTTCCCATGGTTGATCGTCCACTTGTGTGCAGGAAAAACACTTGTTGTTAGTCAATATTTATATTCATTCATAACCAACATATAATTCATATTTTTCAAATGCATACACACAATAGGAATTTTCATTCTTAACTTCAACTTTTGATAAAGGGGGTTAAGATAGAGGGTTACTCCTTTTAAGAGTACTTCAAAAGGAGTTTCTGTGCAACTCGTTCATGAGCCCAAGAAGGCCAAGTGTTGTAACAATGATCTGATACCAATTTGTCACACACCCACTACGCCAGCTAAAAGTTTTTTTTTTTGTCTTTTCTTTAAGGGACAAAATCCCTAAATTTCTATGGGGCCTAGTGCAGACCATCCCTTCCCTTATCCTCCTCCAAGCGACCACAACCTGGCCTTAGTGCAAGCGCCTTTCACAACTTGTGAGTTAGATAGTCAAGGATTGTGACTCCTCTTTCTCCAAACGCCGATACTCGAGATGCGATATGGGTATGGCTCCCTCCTCACTAGCGCCTACTACATATAACTGTAGGCTAGGCTAAACACTAGCACTACTTTCAACTCGTGACTTCATGAGTTGGAGTGTTGAGCCCTCGTGCTCCTCCTTTGCAAATCCCTAAGACGCGAAAAGTCAACGTTATGTGGACTCTTCCAAAGCAATGCATACACGCCACTTGTCTCCTCTGATGTACTCTGCTTATGAGCTATTTCATTTCCGCCCATTGCATGAGACCTTAGCTCTCAGTGTCTTGCGACCTTAGCGATTAAGGTACAACTTCTTCATCCTTCGAAACCCCGAGACACGATAAGTCAACAATGGGTTGATTCTTTCCCAGGTGACATGTGTTCACCACCTGTCACCTGCTTCCACCTTTCTCTGGGCGCTTGTTGTTACGCCATATGTCAACCACGTGGTCTCCACCTAACAGATGTGACACATGTTCACACGAGCCCTTGTTGCTCGACACTTCACAACTTCTGTAGTCGAAAATAAATTCTTTCAACCTTTAAACCCCCGATACGCGATACCACGTGGAGGTTCTGATCCAACGGTTCTCCCGTGGCTTGGATCCAACGACCATGATCACGTTGCGATTTCATGAATTGTGAGTTCATGCAGTCCTACCCTTGACCATTCCAAGTCGTGAGTTAGTGAAATGATACCTGACTGCCACACGTCCTGTGCCAATGGACGGTTCTAAATACTTTGGGACTTTCAAGACGTTGTTGAGTCCACTCTCCTGCCTATGCAAAGGTTAAGATCGACGGTCAAGAGATCTCCGACAGATCCTTGGATCTACGGTCCTGGATCCCATCGCTACTTGCGAAGGATGAAAGGGTCGAGGTGTTAACGCTTGCACTCCTCCTCTAGATCCATCGGTCTTGACAGATCTGGGGTATTTCTGAAAGGATTCCGACCGTTTGTCTACCAAATGATGGGGTATTCTCTTTCAATAATTGGACTCGCTATCCTTTCTGAGCTTGAATCACAAAATTCAACCTCTCGGAACTTCAAACTCCCACGACTTCGAGACCTTAGAGAGATACTCTTTCTTGCATAAGATTTCCAGACCTAGATCGCATGAACCTTCAGATGGTTCTTTGGAAATTGTCCCTAATCTTAGTCGAGTATCTGGGTAAAGGTTTGATATGGTTCCAAGGTTTATGGGGTAATTCCCAGGGAAGAGTACTCTCGAGGAGCTTTCCCAGAATATTACGAGAATCAAGAAAACAAGACGATTATCGGTGGAGCAAACTCATGCCCTAGACTTAATCATTTGTATAGAAACCAATTATGGCATGTAAGTATACACATGCATCCATTATTTCCAGTCTAAAACACCAGGCAATCATTCCACACATAAATAATTATGGGCATATAAACATGAGCATGTATTCATGATATTCAATTCAAAATACAAGGCATAAAATTTTTATCAGATCCACCAGGCGTGATGCAACTACTGAGAGGGGTGCTCGTTTCCACCCAACCGTAGGCTCAGTGGCTCCAAATGGATTTACCACTAGCCACCCCCAAGCTAGACCACGATGCTTTGAGATTCAGTCTCCTACTTCCAGCTCAACGGAAGTCAAGGACGAAGGTTACTCTCCTTCTCCTGATACAGAAAAATAATCCAGGACGAAGGCTACTCTCCTTCTCCTATGTTCAAAACTCCTTGTGTTTCCAGAGTTTCTCCAGTTCTCTTCTGTGATCCCTGTCGCGCGCTCTCTCTCTCTACCTTTTACCACACTTCCTCTCTTGCCTTTTCTCTGCAAGATTGTGTGTGGCACGAATTTCCCCATCTGTGGTCAGGTTTGAGAGATTTAATGGATGGGAAGTTCACCCCCATCCCCTCATTAACTCTTGAGGAGCCTCCCCACCTACCAATCTGACAGGAAATCCATTCCAGGGTCAGAGAGTTGCTTTGGTCTTTGAGCAAGTAAAAACCAGTACGATACTGGCTCGGTGGAAGTTAACGCAACCATTCCAGGTCCCTTCCACCACCTCTCATTATCCATCATGGTATATTTTATCACATTCCCCATCCCAACAATCATGCAACACATTTTCATAACATAATTTACATTCATCGACCTTTTATACAAAGGTCCGTCAAATCAAACATTCACATCTTTGAGTTTGCCATAGTTCTTGGCCACTATAGTTATTTTTACAGAATGGGGGAAACAGGGTGTTACAAGGAGGGAGGATTGATCCATATGGATATCAATGGCCACCCACATTTTCCAACTGGCTCAAAACAATTTTCTGACAATTTTGGCAAATTAATATTTTTAGCAATTTTAACTTTCGGGGCCATTTTGAGGGCCTAAATGAAGGTTTTTCGGGATCAAGCTCCTCATTGATATTCAAAGGCATTATTGAGCCCCCAAAATTAATCTTCTTTATGATACCTTTCCAATGGGCTATCACACGCCTAAAATGGAGATTGTATGCAAAAGTTACGACCCCAGGAAGTTGATGTACTAACTTACCCAAACGGGGCCCACATGAATTTTGGCACTTCATCTCCTAGGGTTAGGTTTTTGGATGTCTATGTTTTTTGGAATTCTTTATTATTTTTAAAATGCCTTCAGAGCCTCATTGTAACCTTCTTGTTGTGAATGTGCGCTGCCATCACATCTTTTCTCAGAGATAAGCCACCACCATTCCAGCAAGCTTGTTTTTGCTGCATTTTACAGTTTCAACTTATTTCGTTATTGAATAGAAAACTAATTTTACTGTATCTTTGTTATTTTGTGTTAAGCACCTGTTAATAATTTGTATCCATTTCATTCTTCTCATAAAATATGAATCACTCTAGCATGTCCTCCCCCTTAAAAATAGCCTTGTCCTCAAGGCTTGAGACGAGGAAATTGCTACAGAATGGTAGTTGGTTCCCAAGTGGCATATGCTGGAGTTGTATATTTCCATTGGACCAAAAATTCCTTGATGGTTCGCTGACGAAAACGATTCTCACGCTGGTCCAAAACTACTTGTAGTTGTAGCCAATTAGAGCCTTCTTCATCCAACTAAGGAAGGTTGGTTTGAGTTTGGCAGTTAGTTTCAATCACCTTCTTTAAGAAGGAAAAATGAAAAACAAGATGAAGCTTAGAATGGTTGGGCAAAGCTAATTGATAGGCCACATGTCCACATGCTTGAGAATGGTATAAGGACCATAAAATTTTGGCGCCAGCTTCTGACAATGGTCATCCTTGTGGGAATTTTGATTGTAAGGTTGCAGTCGAAGAAACACCTGATCCCCTTCTGCAAATTGACGTTCAGAGCAACCTTGATCTGCTTGTTTCTTCATGTGATCTATGGCATGACCAAATTCTCTTTGAGGGTATGGAGGATAGCCTCTCAAACTGTAAGCGTTTGGTCAACCGCCTAGACCTTCGAGACACTAGGCAAATAGGAGAGAACTAAAGGTGGATTTTGTTCACATACCACTTCAAAAGGAGTCATGTGAGTAGTTGTATGGTAAGAAGTGTTGTACCACCATTCAACTAGTGGTAACCATTGAGCCCACTGATTTTTCCTTTTCGATGCAAAACACCTCAAATATGTTTCCAAACACTTGTTGACAAATTCAGTTTGACCATCAGTTTGGGGATGATAAGATGTGTTGAGATGAAATTGGGTGCCTTGTAGCTTGAACAATTCTTGCCAAAACTTTCTGGTGAAATTTGGGTTGCGATCAGAAACAAGAGAATGCAGAATACCATGAATCTTGAAGACCTGATCCATGAAAAATTGAGCCATAGTGGATGTTGTAAATGGGTCTTGAAGAGCACATAAATGAGCATACTTGGAAATATGATCAACTAACACCACAATGAATGATTTATTTCCTGATTTAGGTAGGCCTACAATAAAATCCATAGAGATATCCCACCAAATAGCAGGTGGAATTGGAAGCGGTTGTAGTGTGCCGGGAGATTTGACTATTTCGCCCTTGTTGTGTTGACACACATCACATTCAACCACAAAATTACAAACATCCTGTTTCACACCATCCCAGAAAAAAAGAGCGTTTGATCTAGTCATAGGTTTTGGTAAACCTGGAGTACCTAGCGGTGGGTGTAGCATGAAGCTCAGAAAGTATCATGTATTTAAGTTTTGATTGTTTACTTAAATACAAACGACCTTTGTATCGAAGCTCATCATTGAGCCAAGAGTACCCTGGGGAGACTAGAGAATTTGCCTGTAATTGTTGTATCAGATGCGAAATTTTGGGATCGTGTAGCCATTCCTGGCGAACAACTTGGATCCAATCTAGTACAATGAAGGAGAGAGAAAAAAGGGACCCTTCATATTCATATTTTCTAGAAAGTGCATCAACAACCACATTGCCTTTTCATTTCTTGTAAATGATCTCATAATCATATCCAAAGAGCTTAGTCACCCATTTTTGTTTCTCTGAGGAGGAAAGGCGTTGTTCCAGAAAATACTTGAGGATTTGATGATCTATATTAATTTGGAAGTATTGCCCCAATATATAATGGCGCCAAATATCCACGACAACAAAATAGCCAACATTTCCTTTTCATAGATTGATTTTCCCAAATTTCTCTCTGACAGTTGTTTTCTAGTAAAGGCAAAAGACCGACCCTCTTTCATAAGGACGACGCTGATTCCTTTCCTGAAATCATTGTTGGCATAGGGGTAGACCCAGGGTTCAACGCTTAACATCACACCAAAAAAACCCTAACTACCGGCCCTTTCGGAAACACCTGCGAAGAAGATGAAGTCTCACCCGAGGTAGAGGTAGGGATGGTTGGAGGACTCTAGTGTTTGCAAACTTAGCTGGGACACAAATCTGTGATTACAATATTCTAAAAAAGAACTTAGTAGTCAACATTCATCAGTAATTAACCCTTATTCACATCACATATCCAAACCCTAATTACAGAGCATCGCAGTATTCAACAAGATATAACACATTCAAGCACTAAGCACACCAACATAGATCCGATCTAGCATCTTATTCACATCAATAGGCACTAAGCTATCATATTCATCTAATCATATATCATTGCACTAAGCATTAATCATATGAACCATAAAACAACCATAATGCAAAAAGAAACCATAACACATGATATATGTGGTTGACCCCCAGCCTGGGGCTATGTCCACCAACTCTTCATCTTCTTTATTATCTTTTGTCAATCATCTACATGCACAGAGCCACAAGGTCCTACTCTGCATAGGACAGGAGATCTGCATGCACCTCATGAAATCCTCCTTCCCTGAGCTAGGTTACAACACAAAGCCTTTACACAGACTCTTACAGTCACTTGCACTTAGCCTTGCAAGCCTCACACATTATGCACAAAACATTTACAGCTATCACTTGCACTTGGCACAACATCACATAGATGCCTATATTGTCCTCGCCTAGATATCTATTTATACATTACAAAAGAGGCCTAAGCATCGGTAAACCCATGGGTCGACATCCCATACTCGTTACATAAGCCCAAAACCGAAAAAGCCCTAAAAAGGGGCCGAGATCACGCGATATTCACTTTGACTTGCGCTTCACCTTCGATAGCCCGTTGAAGTCCCAAAATAGGTCAAACCTGACCAAGGATCTCCAAAACTTGGTCAAGGGCCAACATGTCCCCAACACTCACCTATGACCCGTCCCGAGTCACTCTACTCTGGGTAGCTTCTCCTCAAAAGCCTCGAGCTGTTTTGACCTACTTCTTCTCCAAGGCCTCCTACTTGGCGAAATATTGAATAACTGCCTCGTTCACAGGTCCCTCTAAGTGTTGTTCTACTAAAGTGACTACTTGTTCCATCTCTGCTCCTGAACCTTCAATCTCCTCCAATAGTTGGCAAGCTTCGTCCTGGACTGGTTGGAGCCTCTGAGTCACTTCCATGACGTTTCTCTATATGCTGTGGACCTGTTGTTGAGAAGTGCATTGTTCCTGGGATCTTCTCGTTCTTTCAACTACTGATAGGAGCTTCAACTGTGTCTGTACTTTCACTGCTTGCTGCTTTGCCTCTTGGAGCTGTGACTCCAGTGTCTTCAGTTCATGGTCCTCAGTAAGTTGCTCATAAGTCTGCACACTTCTACTGCTAAGTTGTTTACATTCCAAAGCTAACGCTCTGATCCTCTCAACTGCGCTCCGGGCAGTGGATTCTCTTTGGTCTCACACATCCTGCAGAGTACTTGGTACTTTTTGTAGCTCTAGATCTGTTATTCTCTGTTGAAGTTGTTGGATGGCTTAAGAAAGATGCGCTACTTGATGCTCCACTAGGTCTTCCTCTTTTTTCTGTAAGCCTGTCTAGAGTGAAGTGCTCTGTTGACTGCTTCTTTTAATCCAACCTTCCCTGCAAGCATCTATTCTTTATCATGCTAGATCTGTGCTTTCTCCTCTTCGAACTTTGCTTGTAGGTCATCCTTCTCCTACTACGCAACTTGGTGTTGCTCTATCACTTTCTCTTGGGCTTGCTTTAGGTCCACTGTGGCCTATTTTGTTTCTTCATGTGCGTGACGAAGGTGAGCTTCGATCGCATTGACTAGTCTACGGAGTTGGGTAGGATCATCTTCCAAATCGTTTTCTTCTGATGGCGGGGGTGTAGTGGACACTGTGCAGCTGGAGTGAAGGGCTTGTTATACACTTCGCAGTTCTGCTTCAATTTTTTTGTACATGGTCTCTTGCTTAGCTTCATTTCTCTGCAAAAGATCTTCTGATGCATCAGAGATAGCTATGATGATGAAGTCAAATTCATCGGGTGTGAGCATAGTCTGCAGCTTGGTCTTACTAGATTTTGACTTCTTCCATGATGTGGGTTTTGTGGGAGAAACATTTCTTTTGTTAGATGGTTTTGCGTCATTAGGGTGATTCTGTGGCAGTGTTACTTCGCCCTGTTTCTACTGATCTTCTTTTCCATTATTCTCTTCTTTATATACTTCGTCATGACCTCCTCCTCCAGGTGACTCTGAAGCAGTTTCTTCTAATGCAATTCTCAGCTGTTGGACCTCTTTTGTCTTCTTCCTTTTGCTAGTTCCAGGTGTTAGCACAAGAATTTGCAGCTAGAAGAGGCCTTCCTCTCCTAAAGGAAACTCAAAAAACCTTTATAGGAAGAAAAAAGAAGCTACACTTCTCCTCATCGCCTTTAGTAGCCAGCATCAAGGTCAAAAATTCTTTCACAAGATCATCATCTCTTAAAGAGGCTGTTGAAGAATAGCCCCTACCGAAAGTCTCTATCCTACAGAAGAAGAAAGATAAGGGCCAAGGCGTTGGAAAGCTTCTGTCCCTTTTGCAAAGATAAAAAATTGATAAAACACTAAATCTACCACCTATATAGGCTTCTAAGTGCTTGATTCTCATATTTTTGGGCTTTTTTGTGAAGTATTAACTCCCTCAACAGTAAAATGAAGACATTTCGTAGCGCTTTGGCGCTACAGAATAGTCTATTTTGGTATTCCGTTGGTATGCTACCTACAGTGCTGCCAAGTCACCTAAATATAGTGGGTTTGATACTATGAAAAGTCACTACTTGCTCTGTACATGTTCAAGTTGGAGGTGTTGCGTTTTTTACAGCGCTACCTAAAATTTGCACACAGACGCATAGTGGTGCTACCAAAATTTACTACCTAATATCTGGCAGAGATGGAATTTTCACACAAACGCATCATGGGCACTACCTAAATTCGCTACCTAAATTCTGGCAGAAAATGAATTGTGCAGAAAGACTCCACAATCAAAGACTCCACTGGGGACGATTCTGTTGACAGAAAGATGACCAGGTATCAATTCATTAGTTTTCTACATGAACTTTTGTTATTCTTTATCAGCTCTTTCATGCTTTTCCCTTCACATGTCAAGAGGGTTATTTTCTGTTTTGTTTATTCCTATGATCATCAACCTACCTTCATATATCCAACCTTAGAAGAGGAAATCTTGCAGCCTTATGTTGTTGATGTTGATCCTATATCATCATTACAGCTCATTCCTAAAGATGAGTTCTGCATTCCAATTCCTCCTGAATTGGAGCATTCTTGTAACCTTGAGGAAATTAAGATTGATTTTAAACCTACTCAGACTTCAACACCTTTGGGCATTAATGATCAACCTTGTCATCAACCTATTAACCTTCATGATCAGCCCACTCCCTTTCAAATTAAAATCAGGATGAAGATGTTCAAGCCTTTAAGGCTGGCTTATCTCCTTCATCCTTACCCTCTTGACTGCTTTGAATATCTTCCCCGATTTTTTGGAAAGAATCAAATTTCAGCTGAGAGACACTTGGAATCCTTTGAGGATTTTATTGATCGGTTTGAGATTTTCCATGAAAATGTGATCATGAGATTGTTCTCTAAATCTTTGATTAGAGATACTGTTGTATGGTTTAAGGGTCTGAGAGTTGATTCTATTGGCTCTTGGGTCAACTTCTCTAATGATTTTTTGAAGTATTTGGGTGAGAACAAATCATTAGATTCATACCTTGATGATTTTTGTTCTTTGAAGAGAGAGCATGATGAAGATTTGTCTGTTTTAACAGAAGATTTTATGGCATTTATTATGATATTCCTTTGGAGATCCGACCTACAGAGACAACTGCCATGATATATTATGTTATGGGTCTTCATTCAGAACTTGCCCTTCTCCTATTAGAAATAAGTCTTCATCCTTAAGTATCTTGTTTGAATATGCCCAAGGAGTGGAGGATAACATCCATGCTTCCAAGAGGATCCGAGAGCAGGTCGAATTTGAAAATCTGCATGCACATGGACAAGGGAACTATCAGTACATTTCAAATTTTCAGCAAGAAAACAGTGAGTGTGAATAAGATCCAGGACAACAACAAGGATGTAAGTATGTGTCAAATTATGAATCAGATTCCTTAATGATTGCAGCTGTTTCAATGAACAAGTATGCATGTCAAATTCAAGAGAAGTTTTCAAACAATGTTGAAGATGAAATAGTTGATGACTGGATTGAAAACTATATGTTTCTTATTGATCAAAATCCATATGATGTAAACCATGTTTTGTCATCCTCTTGTGAGCACTATTCTAAAGAGGAAGTTGTAATGAATGATGATCAAGTGGCTGACTCACTAGTTGTTGATCCAAATCCTCTTGCTATGGATATTTAAGAGGTTTCCAATTTACCTCCTTATGATGAGTATTATGATGATTATGGCATTTTTCTTCTAGAGAAACCATTTGTAGGGTCATCTCCGGGAGATGATTCTTTTCAAAAGTCTTATGAAGGTTTACGAACCACACATTTCATCCATGATGATAGACAACAAAAAGGTAGCGATTTTGATGAAGGAAATGCTCTACCCCTATGCTTTTCTTCATTCCAATTTCTGAAAGAGAGAGTTCACCATCTTATAAACTAGCAACCTTCTAAAGATGTAATTGATCTCATAGTTTGTTATGCAGAAGGTTTTAAAAATTCAAGTTTGCAGCCATCAACTAGTTGTGAATTTGAAAGTGAAGATGATGAAGATATAAATATTTTAAGTGATCATGGATATAAGAATAGTCAGGCAATTTTCTATTTGAACCATTCATTTCCTAAAACTTTATTTCAAGAACAAGTTGGTCAGCAAACAATTTTCCTTTCTTCCTTTGAAAATCAAAATGACTTTTCTTTTGAAGGACATCATGGGTCATTTTCAAAATCTTTCCATACTGATGGTAAGTATAAAGGATTGAAACAAAAAACAACATATGAAACTAAAGATAATTGCTTTATATGTGTTGATCAACAATAGGTTTTTCTTCATGAGATGAAAGATCCTTTTGCCACATGTTTGCAGTCAATGAGTGAGTTTAAGTTTTTAGATTTGGTCAGTGATGAAATTGATTTCAAACTCTTAGATGCATTGCCTTTAATTAGGTATTCCTTGTTGCCTTTGAAGAAACACATGCAAATAATCCAACCAGTGGACGAGATGCTTGCATGGCTCCATTGGATTTTTCATTTCACTTGATCAAACAACTCAGGGGATAGCTTAGGGTAGGTAGGTTGTGTGAAATAAGCTCGGCACCCTAAGAATCTCTTCCAGCAGTTAATTTTTCAGTTTGCATTTGGTTTCAGTTGAAGGTCACAGGTCAGATCAGTTTGCACAGGTTAAAGGTTGGGAGAAACCAAATGGATAAGGCACTGAAACTACAAGAGATATTAGAGCCTCACAGGAAGGACTCTATCCCCCATGGAGCCTATATGTTATCACTCGAATTTGCAGCTAGAAGAGGCCTGCCTCTCCTAAAGGAATCTCAAAAATCCTTTATAGGCAGAACAAAGAAGCCACACTTCTCCTCATCTCCTTCAGAAGCCAACATCAAGGTCAAAAATCCTTTCACAAGATCATCAACTCTTAAAAAGGTTGTTGAAGAAAAATCCCTACCAAAAGTCTCTATCCTATAGAAGAAGAAAGATAAGGGCCAAGGCATTGGAAATCTTGTGTCCCTTTTGCAAAGATAAACAATTGATGAAACACTAAATCTGCCACCTATACAGGCTTCTAAGTGCTTGATTCTCATAGTTTTGGGCTTTTTTGTGAAGTGTTAACTCCCTCAACAGTAAAATGTAGACATTCCGTAGTGTTTTAGCACTAGAAAATAGTCTATTTTGGTATTCCATTGGTATGCTACCTACAATGCTGCCAATTCACCTAAAGATAGTGGGTTTGATACTATGCAAAGTCACTACTTTCTCTGCACACGTTCAAGTTGGAGGTGCTGCGTTTTTTATAGCGCTACCTAAAATTTGCACACAGACGCATAGTGGCGCTACCGAATTTTTCTACCTAATATCTGGCAGAGATGGATTTTTCACACAGACGCATCACAGGCGCTACCTAAATTTTGGTAGAAAACAAATTGTGCAGCGTTATTTTACCAATTTCGAGTCATTAACTTGAAACTTGGATTATGATCAAATGGGAAGGAAGTTTTGAAAACTAAAGGAATTTTTTGTTCGTCACATACCAAATAACAAAAACCTCTCTCAATGTTTCAAAATGTTCTATGGTCAAAGAGTTATTTGACATATAAGTAGTGCTACGGAACGTGTTGCTTAAACTTTGTTTTAAGACTGTTGAACTGACAATTTTGACCAGTTGACTTCTAGGAGGATTTCCGGGTGAAATAAGATGAATTTTAAAAATAAAAAAGGAGTTTGTCGTCAATCACAGACCCAGGAACATTAACCTCTTTCATTTTTCACACAGGTGTCATGGATTGAGAGATCCGAAAGAATCTTTGAGCCCTACGTTTTCAGTTTTTGTGTTTTCCTGTTCGAGACATGTTTTTGTGACACCTGTTGCGGTCAGCTGGAGATGAATTTAACAAAAATGAGAGAGGTTTTTATTCATAACGCGTTTATCTACAAACAATGTTCTCATATTTTTCACAGCTGTTGTATTTTGAGAATTAAAAGTGAAATTTTGAAGCCTAGTTTTCATAATTTCACCTTCTGAAAAGCAGGAAATCAGTTAAAACGTGTCATTCTTTGTTTGTAACTATTTCTATTCTGGGAAAGGGATTGGAGTTCGAATTGGTGAGCTGGAAAGGACCTATGGTTATATATATTTCATGGTACAAGAGTAGAGTGGGGTTCAAATGGTTGAGCAAGGCTCCCTTATACTGTAATATTTTGATGAAGTTACTGTGAACTGGCTATGTACTAGATTTAAGACATTTTGGTTAATAGAAATCAACTTCTCTTTCATCTTATTTTCTTCTTATGCTAAATTTTCATGATTTGAATGATTCACATGAATGGTTTTGGTGATATTATGATGGATGTTTGATCATTATATTATCATGATGTTTATTTAGCTTCCTTAGTTTTTGAACTCAAGAAGATCTTGTGTTAAGAATCTTTATTCCTTAGGCTTTCTGTAAACCTGATGTTTACAACAACCCCTACATTCCTCTCATTTAATTCTTCCCTTTATTCATACTCACTCTCAATTACTAATTGAATTTATCCAAGACCTTGATTGCTAGTGCATGCTAGCCTTGTTTTCTGAGTTGGAACATTATTATTTTGAGTCTTGTCCAGTTGAGCTTTAAAAAAACTCATTTACATTTACAAAAATTTTGATGTTACCAAGATCACCTGATTACAGTATAGGGTGAATTTTGGAGTGATAACACCAGGTGTATCATGCCCTTCACGAGTGACCACCGGGCTTCCGATTAGTTCAGGAACAGACAGTTCTGCGGGGTCAACAAGGATAAGGAGATTTGGAGACCACTCCTTAGTTATTTCTTCTAGGTCCTCCTCTGTGAGTTTGTAATAACTCTGCAGTACTTCTTTGTGTTCGTCTACATGCACAGTGATTTAGATAAAATTTCTGTCTGTGTGGAACTTCACAAATGGCCTAAACCTGTGCAAGGTGTTCGGTGTTATACGAGGGAAAAAATCAATAGCCCTCTTTAACTACAGGTAGTAGGTGTGGAACACCGCGCTTTACTGCCATTTTTTTCCCATATCGCTCGAATAACGGAGCGAAGTGAACTTCGCGGCTAAGGGTTCAGATGGATCTAGTTCAGGGAAGGTTGCACCTTCCAACATCTCCCAAGGTATGAACATGATGAGGATGAAAATACAACTAAAATGAAACTCATAGCCTTGATCCTGAGCCTCGTGGTAGTATTGGTCTAACTTGTTCACTAATTACTTTTCTCATTTCATTTGTATCCCCTCCACGCATTTCCCTGTGAGGTCAACAACAAACCCTGTGACTTGCGTCGGTCTGTTCTTCCGGACTAGATTACCAACAATCAATTGGAAAGCAAGGTGCATTGTGCCATTCTAGATGGAGGCTACCTTGTAGCCTCGCTTCCCCTTCTCCACATCATCGTATGTATATTTAATCTTCTGTTCCAGGGCATGGTCTGCAACCTTCCCTGGGTAAAGGTCTTGCAGGTCTGTTCCTTGCATGCTCAATCTAGTGATTCGATGGATCAACGTCGGGTCGATGGTGATGCGTTTGTATAGCCACAAATAACCTCCATGGAAGCTTGATATCATGAGCTTAACACATGCATTAACCTCCTGGTGCCTTCCAAAATGGGGTATTTTCATCATGTTCAGAATAATGGACTGCGTGAGGTCCATAGTCCATGGTTGGGGGATTATCCTCGAATTCTTCCCCTTCATCCTAGTCAAATACATGTGAGATGCGAGCACGATAAAGTTATTTCAGTCTCCCAAGTTGAAGTCATTGATCTTCAATGTTAGAATCTTATCCTGTTGAGGCTTTCCTGTGTGTATCCCCTTCGAGAGGTACGCAGTAACCAAGGTGTAGTCGAAGTACCTGGGAACAATGTCACGATTCTCCGCACAGGCCAGAGGCAGAATGTAGTCGGGCATGATGGATGGTATTAACTTCACGTTCACCAAGTCATCTCGATGCTTGGTTCTTTTCTCAGCCACATCTCAGGATGGTCCGGATCTGCGAGCAGTCGACGGGGAGGCTTGCGCTCATCTCGTCGATGAAGCTTGAATTCCAACGGAAATCACCTTCTCAGCCATAAGTTCGATTAGAACCTCTTCGACAGAATTTTCTATGGCGTTGAGTTCGTCCGACATGCATGCTAGAGATCGGTTAACTTAGGTCGATGAACAAATGCTAAATGCAATAGAACAGGTAGCGAAGTCTCAGTAAGAACAACACAGTAACAATGAGTTCTCTTGGATACAATTCACAAAAGTGTTCTCGGTGCAACATGTTGGGGCTCATAAATGTCCTATTCTCATCTACCTTTCCCTTCATCATTCTTCACATTTCATCGCCCCATTAACCTTTCATGATATCATTTCCATAAATATACTTGGGTTTCACCTTATTGTTCTCCACTTTATTCATTTTAGTATTTAAAAGGAATTTGTGATTAAATGTTAGAAAATCAACATGTTTTCATATATATCTCAGATATGTGTGAGCTTTGTAATGTGTAGGAATATATGAAAGATTAATTCAAAGGAATTCTCGAATAATTCCTACACCATTTCAATATTTGAGGAGATAATTCAATCCCATTCCAAGCAGAAGATCATGGAGATTTGGTTGGAATATCTTATCTAAGATATATGAGAGATATGTGTGAGGATTTAAAGGGATTATATTTTGTAATAATGGAAAATAGGTTAAGAGAATAGTGGATCTGTAATAATGAGATGGTTATCTTATCTTCAAGGCTCTCATGTATAAAAGAGAGTGCTCTCTCTTCATGAGAATTCAATTAGGAT
>SNQJ01S0069266.1:0-39059 GCA_010110895.2 Picea sitchensis
AACAATATTTCCTCTTGATTCTATGTGAATACAATAAATTCTAACATGTTTTTTTCTTCATTTCCCTAATTGGAGGCATGCTCATCAATGATCCTCTTCCACTTTACCATATGATAGTAGTAATTTTCTTCCTTTCTAATTAAATGCATATCAACAAATTTATTGTGCTCCTCTCCCATCTTTCATTGTTTACATGTAGTGCCAATGTTTTCTTCCATCACATGTTTCTCCTTGAGTTTGTAATAAGTCTTATCAACAATTGAATATACTTGCATACATGATGGAACATTTTTGTCCTCTTCCTCTAGCTTAGGCTTACACATAAGAAATGTTGAAACTACATGCAAATAGATCACAATAACATGTTCTTGCATAATTATTGCTATAATTTTCTCCTCATCTTCTTTGGATTTAAATTAACAACATACCGATCATCCTATTAAACTACCTTTACATCAATGTAACATTATTTTTCTACTTCCACTACTTTTAAATTCAGCTACCTTCCATTATCGAGGTGGATATTACTAGCCACCCACATATTCCACTAGCTCAACATAGAGTGTTCCACCTTGGAAGCTTTTCTACAACTTTTTGGGTCCTAAACTTTTGGGGCCATTATGATGTCATAAACAACATTTGTTTTACTTTGTATGGCCTAAGTGATAGCCATAGGTTGTGTCCCTGGCCCAGTTGATATGTGTACTTCTCATTCAAACCTTCCCAACTGTATATCGAGCATATAAAATGGAGATCATATGCAAACGTTGCGCCCTCAAGGAGTTGATGTATCAACTACCCTGAACGGGGCCCAAAAAACTTTTGGTGTTTCATCTACTAGGGTTATGGTTTTGGATGTTTAGGGTTTTCTCATTTATGTTTTATGTTAAATAAGGCCTTTGGAGCCACATTGTAAACATATTATTTTGAATGAGCGTAGTCATCATATCTCTTCTCTATAATATCCCTAGGTCGAACCCAATTGTAATGTAAATGAAAATGAACTTAATATGGTGAGTTGTTTGATATCTAATTTATGTATGCACCTTTCATGGCACAGTGCATGCATGTACTTCACAACAAAATGAGGAAGTGTGCACATTCCAGGATACCACGCACATCAAATTAAGTGCGCGTGATTTGAGGCCACAAAGCCTTTATCTATATGTTGTGTTTTATTAGGTCAGAGAGCCTAGATGTTAAAGGACAATGCATATACCTTTGTATATGTCTCATCATTAATATAAAATAGATCGCTACACGAAGGCCGACCACGATAAAAGAGTATGGGGGACTAAACTCCACTAGTTAGAGAAAGGGAGGGCTAAAAGTTTAGGAAAAGGGATAAGCTAAGGAGCTTAAGCCAAAAAGGAATATTATATTAATATTTCTTAAAGTATAAAGTATGGATAATTATTTTATCCTAAGTTCCAAAGTTGGGGACAAGTGGGCCAAAGTAGACCCCAACATGACAACTGTCAAGTTGGGGACATGCATACATATTGTTTGGACTTAGTTCATTTTTCAATCATTCTTTCCATTATTCCTTCTATCATTGAGTCAATCACTCCATCATCATTCAAACACTTATTGAGCTATCCTTCGTACCCTCATGTAATTGTACCTAAACCTATATCCACACCCAGACCTGTTTGTGTAGCTAGTTATCTTGGGAGCTAGACATAAGAAGCAGGTTGTCAGGCCTGTGGGATATTGAAGAGGTGGGTTGTCAGGCCTATGAGAAATCTCTGTGGGTGAGAGAATTGTTGGGAATTGATTTCCTGAAGGTGCTAAACTACATTTACAAGACTCTGAGACTTCATGTTTGGCTTGTTTATGAATCCCGAAAAGAAACTGGGGCAGCCGAAGGACTGTCGAGCAGAGAAGGGCCACACTTCCTGGGGTGGGACAAGCATGTGGGGAATGGGGGATGTTAGGTTGTTAGTTTGAGTTGGCACCTGTGACATAGTCTTTCCTATTGTCTGTGATACATTATCCTGGTTAGGAATCCCTTTACCCAGGTGGAGTTTAGTTCCATCTCGGGGGTGACCCATTGTTGAGAGTGATGAGCAGTGTGGTCTAAGGATGGCAGGTTCGTGGACGGTTTGGATGCAGTTATTGATATTCTTACCAAGATAAGTGTCAATTGTGTGATAAATTTACATGCTACATTATTATTTACGTTTTTATTTTTATGGGTTTATACTATGCGTGTTTATAATTTTTTGTATATTTATGGGTATTTCATGTATATGTTGCATGTATACGTTTACTATTATTTCAGTATGAATCTGTGCATTTACAAAATGTATTTGTCTATTTACATTTTATATATAAATTTCTGCAAGAGTTCTGTGTGTATATTTAATTGCATGTAGTTCGAAAAATGTATGTGGCATAGCTTAGTTGGATGTTGGGTATGTTACAACATGGTATAAGATAATAAAAGAGTTTTCTAGAGTAGCATGGCCTGACCTGGGTGGCCGACGATGTTACAATATGGTATCAGAGCTTTAGTTTTCAGCAATGAGCCTGGATGGGCCAAGAAAGTTGATTTGAAGCGAAATTTCATAGAGGATTCATTTTGAAGGGGCCAAATTTCAAATTTACAGAGCATCCATGTTAAAATTTAGAAGCAACGACACGGAATTGGGAAAAAGCCCCAATTTCTGTTGTTAAATTCATGAGAAAATTGAGAAATTTGGCCAAGTTGTGAGATATTTCTGATTTAATATCTGTTGTAGAAAATTCGGACCTGGAATTGGTCGAATTTGAAGTTACAGTGAAGCCATGAAAGATGGAGCAAATTTAGTAATTAAAATTTTCAATTCATGAATTGAGTATGGGAAAAATTTGTTCCAGAAATGTCAACCCACAACGATTTTCTTTTATTTAGTTTGAATTGGTGTTATCAGGATGAACTTGAGCAAATTTCATAGTTGCAGAATGCCTATGGTAAAAATTGGGAAAAAGTTAAGAAAAATCCCCAATTTCTCCAGTGGAATTCACAATGAATTGGTGCACATAAAAATGAATGTGCGCAGGTGGGCGCACTAAAAATCTATGTAAAAGGCTTGTGATATGTAAAAATTGGGTGTGGCACAGAAAAATGTTGGTGTGCTGGTGCACGTGGTAAATTTTGGCACCGCACAAAAAATGTTGTCGTGCTGGTGCATACACTAAATTTTGGTACCTCGCGGAAAAATGTTGGTGTGAGGGTGTGTGCACAAAATTTTGGCGTCGTGCAAAAAAGTGTTGGTGTGCGGGTGTGCATGGTACATTTAGCATTGCACGGTGTGCATATGCATAATAAGGTGTGCGCAGTGTGAACACACATAATAATGCCACACATGGTGTGCGCAGTATTGGTAGAGTGTAGAGGAGTTTGGTTGGTGCATGTGCAATATGAGTATCTATTGTCGCATGACAATTTAGTTAATGGTCTGCATAGATTATTGGTGCGCAATGGGGGTGTACTAAACTTTGGAATGGTGCAATGCATAGAGTTAAATGCACATGGAATATCAATGCACGATACAGAAATTGCGTGCAATAGGTTATAGTGCAAGAACCAAAATCTTGCGCGGTGGATATTAGTCTGTGACACAAAAGTAGTTGGCGACAGCTATTGGCATGATAGAGAAGTGATGCACAGTGGTTATAAGTGCACAAAGCATAAATTAACTTGAGGTGTTGTTGTACATGT
This sequence comes from Picea sitchensis, assembly GCA_010110895.2. Taxonomy (NCBI): domain Eukaryota; kingdom Viridiplantae; phylum Streptophyta; class Pinopsida; order Pinales; family Pinaceae; genus Picea; species Picea sitchensis. The sequence continues at coordinate 3,707 of SNQJ01S0069266.1, forward strand.
TAAATATGGGTGTACAGGTTGAAATTTGTGCATGCAAAATCATTTGGATGGTGAACAAGAGCAAAAAACCAACAAAATTCCGCGACATTTTACACTATTTGAACGTCATCTTTTTGCAGCACATTTTTTAGGCCCTTAAAAGCGTTTCTAGCTACTCAAAAACCACAAGAATAGAGTGTAACAAGGTACACTCTATCTTTGCATATCAAATAAAATAACTCAGAGAGATCTTTGTAATGGTGTAAACCATTCGTCAAATGGAGATTTTATGAGAAAGTTACAACACAAACAGTGGAGGGTAAATTTTAAGCCCCAACTAACTTCAAAGAGTCATAACTTTCTACTCCAGAATTTGATTGAGGCACAGGGGTAGTCAATGGAAATATATTGAACCATAGAAGACATTCCTAGAGAGGAATTAAACTTCTAGGCATGTTAAAAATTCTTATTATGGCAAATAAGGTACCTCTAACATTCCATACCAAAAACACAAATTGGCCTAGAACTTCAACATGTTGTAACTAGCAGCATGGAACCAAGAAAAAGGTGAAACTTGGACAGAATTTATATAATAGGTAAATGAAGAAAACCAATGGAGTTCCCATGAAAATTCCAATGGAGTAGGTGAAAAAATTCATATTTACAGCACAGAGCTGCGCCAAGTTGAAGAATGAATAGAAACATTCATGGACAATTTTCAAATAACCATAACTTTCTGCTCAAGAATCGGAATTGAGCATGGAAATAGGTGTTGGAAAGGTCTCAGATACTATAATATAACAATTCACCCAAAAATTTAATCTAGGCATCCAATTTTTAGGAAATCATAAGAAATAATTCTGGTATATTATTGAACCAAAATGGTTCATATTTTCAGGAAATTGTTGAAACAGTTAGCCTGACAAAGTTTTGTTGGATGCACATTTTGTAGAGTTAACAAAAACTAGATCATATTAGGATCAAAACATAGTCCAGAGGAATGTAAGAGGAATAGGGGGCTTACATCCAAGAATATTATATTAGAGGGATGGATGTCCATTTGGGCGTTGAAGGAACAAACTCCAATGGACTTGGAGAAGGAAGGGATGAAAACATTCATATGATATTAAACATTAAAAATTTGCAGAAGGATGTCCAAAGCCATAAATATGATAATGAAAGGCTTATGAGATCCAAGGAGAAACATTATGACTTCAACATGAAGTTAATGCAGATCTTGAACATAATAGAAAACAAATTGGATAAGGAGAGTAGCCTAAGAAAATGAGGAAGTCACAGTTCTCCTGATGAGAAAATAAGAAAAAGAAGTGTTAGTAGACATCATCATCACTACCCGAGGCATTCAAATAACAGGGCACATAGTAGCTCAAGTACATCCCCTGTTAGGAACCATAATAGGTCTGGGGTGGATGAGCTACGAGGAGAAATGAACAAAATCAAGCATCCTACATTTGATGGTGAGAACAAGAAGGATTAAGATGCAGAGACATGGATGTTGGGCATGAGGAAGTATTTTCAATTGCATAATTATTCATCTCATGCAGAAGGTATAATTTTCATCTATCAACTCAAGGGAAAGGCATCCATGTGGTGGGATCAACTTGTGCAAGTGCAGTACATTAAAGAGAAAAGTGTTACTTGGAGAGAATTCAAGAAGTATTTAGAGAAGGAATACTTGAATAAGAGATACTATGAGAAGAAAATGAAAGAGTTCTTTGAACTCAAGCTTGAGAGTATGACCATAGATGAATATGAGAGAAGGTTTTTAGAACTATTGAAGTATGTCTCTTTCATCAAGGATGAGCCAGTTAATATTCAAAGGTGTTTGAGTGGATTTTCACCATTCATCAATGAAAAAATACAATATGATGATCCAAAGACATTGGAGGAGACCATAAGGCAAGATAAATGCCTAAATGATCATAAAAAATCAAGGCCAACTTTCCAAAAATATTGGGAAGACAAAAAGAAATTCAAGATAAATTAGAAGAAGGGAACTAAGCCACCATTCTTCAGAAATAACACTCAGGGACAACCAACTTCTAGAGAAAACATAATGATTGAGGCGTGGGGTCAAAGGCCAAGGAAACCATCTATTCAATGTTGGGGTTGTAAAGGAGATCATATGTTCATATATTTCCCTCACAGAGGTGAAAAATTGAGGATTGTTCACAATGTACAACAAGCTGAACCAATGGAGGACATGGGTAGAAATGTACCAAGGATCTATGCATCCCTGGAAAACAAACAAGCATAGTATCAATCACATATGATTGAAGTGGGAGGTATGATCAACAACCAAAACATTTCTATTTTAATTGACTCAGGAGCTAGTCATAGTTATATAGATCCTAAGATTGTGTAAAGTTTAAATTTTCCAAGAATCAAGCATGGAAAATATTGGTTGGTGTAGCTGGCTACCAGAGCCAAAAGAAAAGTTAATGAGATGGTTAAGTCATGTCTTATGTACATGAATGGGATGGACACCAGGGAAGATATGAACATGTTGCCTTTAGGTTCCTATGAATATCTAATTGGGATTGATAGGTTGGAACAAAATCACGCTATCCTATACTGTCATAACAAGGAATTTACTTGCTTGGATGAGGAAGGGAACCTAAGGAAAGTGTAGGGAATTCCCAGGGAAGTAACCATCAAAGAAATTTTAGCATTGCAACTGAAGAAATGTTATAGAAAAGGGTGTCAATTATTTGTAGCTCATATGGAAGAGACACCTAAAGACAAGGTGCCAAATTTGGAAGATTATGCAGTCCTAAAATAGTTTGAAGATATGTTCAAGGAGGTACCAGGACTACCCACAAAGAGAGATATTGATTTCTCAATAAATTGAATGCCTAGAGAAACTCCAATGTCAAATACTACTTACATAATGAGTACACTAGAGATGAAGAAGTTGCAAATGCATCTTGAAGAACTTCTAAATAAGGGGTATATACACCCAAGTGTGTCACCTTGGGGTGCCCTAGTCTTGTTCGTGAAGAAGAAAGATGGGACATTAAGATTGTGTATTGTCTTTAGACAGTTGAATAAAGTGACTGTAAAGAACAAGTATCCTCTGCCAAGGATTGACAATGTTTTTGATCAGCTAAAAGATGCAAAAATATTTTCAAAGATAGATCTCAGGTCACGATCACATTAGGTAAGTTAAAGAGGAAGATATCAACAAGACTACCTTCAGGACAGGGTATGGTCATTATGAGTTCACAGTGGTGTCATTTGGGTTGTCAAATGCACCATATTTTTTCATGTTCTTAATGAATGGTGTTTGTTAGCACTAGGAATCACCCTCAGATTGCATAGAAGGTAAGACCAGTACCCATCAGGTTATGTGTAAATGTAAATGAGTTTTAAAGAGGTAAAATGGACAAGACTCAAGATAATAATGTTCTAACTCAGAAATCTGCGCTAGCATGCACATGCAATTGAGGTCTTGGCTAACTTCAATCAGTAAGTGGGAGTAAAGGTGAATAGAGGGAATACTTTGATGAGAAAAATGTAGAGGTTTACTATAGACATCAATTCTGTAAGCAACCTAAGGAAGAAAAACTCAAAACACAAGATCTTCTTGAATTCAAAGTTTAAGGACACTAAAGAAACATTATAATAATATTCTAATCAAACATCCATCATAATATCACTACAATTATTCATGTGAATATTTCAATCATGAATACTTTAGAATTAGAGGCAAATAAGTTGGAGTAAAAAAGTTGACTTCTATTAATCAAGATGTCTCAAATCAGGTACATAACCAGTTCACAAAAACTTCATCAGAATATTACAACATAAGGGATCATAGCTCAACCATTCGAACCTACTAAAAATTTTAGACTATCTATTTATAACAAAGGGGAGACAACAACTGGAGGTGTGAGTTGGCTTTCTTCCCATGAAAATCTCCAAGTAGTTATTCCATCTAATAGATTAAACTAACAACTGTGCTATAAAAAGGGAAAATGTTGGCCACTGATCCAACCAAATATGAACTGACTTGATCTTCTTGATATGCATCTCCCTGCATGCCAAGTGTCTTTCATATGCTTGTGACTATCATCATGCCACCAGCTACTATCTTTTCCTTTCTCCACATCAATAGCCATCCACAAGAATGATATTTCGAGCTCCTTGATTCTTGGTACCTGTTGGTAGCTTCATTCCGTAGCACTCTACATAGCAAGCCTTTGTAGAGTCTTCACCAAATTCCTGTAATTCCGTAGCACGACCTGAAAACTAGGCATGTCGAATGGGTAGTTCCACGCCTATGTGCCTTTGTCCAAAATTTTAGTAGCACCACACCTATGTTCTTCTATGATGAATTTGACCTCTGTCTAAAATTTCATTAGCGCCTTCTTGTGTGTCTATGTACAATTTGGTAGTGCCTTGACTGAATTTGCAGCACCACATTGCAATGCCGACAGATTTGGTAGCACCCACGAGTATTTAGCAGTGCCATCACTACATCCGTATTAGGTGATTAAGCAACATTAGAGGCAACAGACTGATAAGACATGAAAATTAGATAATTTTGTAGAGCCATAGCGCTACAGAATATCTGCGCTACTACTGTTGAAGTGTTTAATTCTTTGTAGGACACAAAAAAAATTGAGCAGTATGCATTAGAATCCTGTATAGGTAGAAAAAGTAGTATTCCCTTAATTACTTATCCTTGCAAAAAGGGGCCATTCCCAAATATGGAGCTTACTTTTCACCAATCACTTCATCAACCTGACACTCATTCTTGTAGAAGGAAGACTTCCCTTTGGCACAACAAAATGCTTCCCTTTAGCCGTAATAGGCTTCTTCACTGAATCTATGATTTCCTTGGCTACTGGCTTCTCCTTTTCAATAGAAGATTCAACCAACACATTCAAGTTTCTTTGAGTCATCTCATATTGTAATTGTTGCAACTTTGCTTTGAGATTTCTCTTATGAGACTGAAATTCTATGTTTTTCCTATATATATTTTTGAGTTTCCTATGAAGAGGCTAGTCTCTTCTTGCTGTGAATATTACTAAGTCAAGAGTGTTTCTGTAGCCATCCATGAGTTATTTCATATTAATTCTTTCAGATAGGTCTTTAGATTTCAGACGAGACACCTCCTTTCTAGCTTCCCTGAGTTGTTTAATCAATATTTTGAAGTTCTGGTTGTTATGTGAATTGGTGATGTGGACAGTCTCGATAGGATTTTTTATGTCTTCATCTTCCTGTTTCACAGGAATTACTTCTTCTATCTCAAGAGGCTCCTCAATTCCTTTTCCCTTGTCTTTATTCTTCTTCAGAATGGAAGCCACAAACTTGTCAATGAATTCACCCTTATCCTTCTTTTTATTTGGAAAATAAACTTTTGGTAGGACCTATTCTTCAACAGCCTCCTTGAGAGATGATGACCTTGTGAAAATATTTCTTCTCTTAGTGGTATCTTTTGAAGGGGATGAAGAGAAGTTTAGTTTCCTTCCTTTTTTGGCTGTGGCTTTAGTAGAGTAAGGGAGTTCTTCCAGTTCTGGTGCAGGAGGGGGTGAAAGGTCTCTCTGTGGATAATGGTAAGCCTCCTACTTATTTCTTGCAACCTCCTTGATGGATTCTTGATCTTGAACATGATCTTTACTCTTTATTTTCTTTCTAGCACCTGTTGGAGAAGCACTGGTGGATGGAAAAGGGCTTCCTATCTGTGATTGAGGAGTAGCTTCTATCTCCAATTTCATGTGAGCAACAGTAATGAAGTGTTCCCATGAGATGTTCCTCTATCTCAGCTCTTCGGAGACCAACATTCTAATCAATATAGAATGAAAAATTCTAGTATCCACAACCTTTTATTTGGATTGAACCTTGTATGGCATCTTGCCTATGCTCCTTAGAAAATAAAAAGGAATGTTCATTTCAACTTTTCTAGTAAAATGCAACAAAAGCCTTATATCGTACTAGTATAGTGTATTGAACCTCCCTTCACATGTGAAGTACCTTTGAATGATCCTCAATATTTTATCAAATTCTCCAACCAAATGATTTATTGGTACTCCTTTGGACAGATTGTCAGTTTGATATTCAGTTTTAAGGAAGTCTTTGGCAAAGTCTGAATCAAAGGCCATGGATTTAAACCAACTCTCCCTAGTGATAGGGATCCATGTAGCTGCTGAAATAGAGGTCTCAGACACCTCAAACTCTAGGTCCCCTACCTTGGTCTTCAAGACATCGAAATGTAAGGAAAATTGCCTTGCCACCTCAGGATGACCTCTTTGTGTATTTTGGCAGAAAGTGAGGTAGCCCGCCCTTTGGAAAACTTCTCTAGCCATGGGCTTTGCCTCGAATAAATTCATGTCTGTAGGCTCAGTTCTAACCAAATTACCTCCCTTGTGCGACCTTTTCTTCTGAGGAGTCTCCATAGTTTAGGATGAAATATTAAGAGCTATGGAGTGGTGATAACCAGGAAAACCAAGAGTCAGAATTCAAAATAATTTGATTGTGAAGAGTGGCTACCCCTTTCTAGGAATTCTCCCTAACTCGGACTGATTGCTAGCTTAGGAAACACTGGCTATGAATTTATCTCCCTTGAATGTGTACATATATTAAAACTGAGGAAAAATCATATGGTGAAGGGATACGCTGTAAATTTCTTTGAAAACTAGGTTGAAAAAAGTCTAATTCAAAAGATAGAGGAGGTAGGGAAAAAAAGCATCGTCGTTTCGATAACGTTCCTGGGTAGCACATTGCACATACAAGAAATGAAATGTTGTTGGCTACTGAGAGCTTGGGAGAAATGACGAGTAGATGTCTTAAGATTGATAACTAGGTGATCATAACTATAGGTTTGAGTGGAAGGGAAACTGATATGAAGGCATGAGGAAAATATCTCCTCCAACGATGTAGACATGATAGCTACCAAAATGTAGAGCGATAACTTCTCCTTGAAATTAATATGCAGAGGGAGAAAATCATGGAATACCTGTAGAATGATGGCAACTCAGAGTTTCAGAGAAATCTTAGGAAAGTATCACGAGCAACTTGGCCTCCGAATCAACCTCAACATTTGATCTGGTAGTGCCACTACCAACTGGTCTAAACTGGTAGTTTGTGTAGCGCAGAAATTTGAGCTTTCAAAATTTGAAAATTGTTAGCAGAGATCATAAAGATGAATCTTCGAAGGCATATTTTAACTAACCATGTTGCTGAAAACAAGGAAGGGATGACATCGGTGCAATAATAACAAATCATGATGAAATATGAAGGACAAGGAGTGTGCTATGGAAACTCCTGGTGAGTTGGCAATGCTCCTTTTCAAACAATGATTTGACCAGTAAGCATATGACAAATACACAACATGGCAAGGCTACAATGGAATGAGTGAAGAGGGTGACATGTCAAGTCAATTTGGTGATGGAGTGAGTCGAACTTAGTGTAAAATCAAGAAGGGGATCAAATCATAAGTCATAAAAATGAACCTAGGCCAAAATTTCATGCGAGGATGAAATTTTGAGCCATGACTTAAACTTTTATTTATTAGGTTCGTCTAATTAAATCACACATGTAAGAGACAAATCAAAAATTAAAATAAATATAAAGGCTTAGAAAAATCAAAACTAAGGGTTAAAGACCCAAGGCAACTTAGTGTGATAACATTGGCTCCACATGGGATGGCATGCTCCCTGTGAGCTGCCAAGAACAAGTAGTTGCACTACCTTATCCTAGGGCTATGGGGTCAGTTATTAAAACAAAAAATAAAAGAAAGATGATATTTACAATGACATGGGAAGCCACAAATGGCTCAAGAAAAGTACGTTTTCAAAAAATTCCCATTGACAGGGTCACCAAAAACTTCTTCATCCTCCAAATTTTGCAACTTGTATGTTTTATTCGAGAATACCTCGGAAATTTTGAAGGGGCTGATCCATAGGGCTTCAAATTTATCGTTCTTCCGTTTGTCTTTTTTTGGTTCATCCCACTTGAGCACCAAGTTTCCTAGCTGAAAGTCCTCTTTATTTGCATTTTTGTTGAAATCCTTCTTGATCTTTTGTTGGTGGTCATGTGCTTTATCGAGAAGCTTCTCATGATTTTGCTGCACTTCCACTAGCCGATGTATTATTCTGATCATATCATCCAGCTCTCCTTGGTAGTATTGGAAGAATTTTTCCACAGACAAGGAAAGATGAGAAGGAAAGATGGCCTCAACTCCATACACAAGCTAGAGAGGAGAAAGGCCAAGGGATCTCTTTGTTGTCACTCTGTCAGCCCACAAAGCAAATTTGAGCTTGGAATCTGATGATTTCTTGTTGTCCTCTAACAATATTTTGATGATCTTTATAAGGCTATTGTTAGAGGACTCTGCTAGTCCATTCCCTTGGGGATACTAAGGATTTGAGTGAATCGATGTGATTCCAAACTTCTCATAGAATTGGATCAATGGTTCAGCCTTGAAAGATGCAGCATTATCAGTAACAATTCTATTCGAGCAATCAAACCTTCCCATAATATCCTCAAGAAATCCAATGTTCACTTTGTGGGAAGCATTCGTTATAGGGATAACTTCTATCCACTTCGTAAAGTAATCCGTGGCAACCAAGATCCACCTATGTTGACTACTATAACCAGGATGAATTTCCCCATTAAAATCTAGACCCCAATGCTGAAAGGGTCCTGAAGCTAGCACAGGCTTCAATGGAAAATACTTGAGCTTCTTCTTTCTAGAGAATTTATGACACTTGAAACATGCTTTGATCTTAGGACAAAAAACAATGAATAGACTAGGATAGAAGTATCCAACCCTGAGAATCTTATATGTCGTGGTCCTCCAAAAATGATGCCCCCCACATAAACTATCATGAAAATAAAAAATAATCTTTTGCGCCTCTTCTGGGTCCATGCATCTCAAACGAAATCCTAATGGATCTTTCCAATACAAGACTTGATCAATAAGATAATATTTAATTGATTTTATCTTTAAGGCTCTCACATTGTTCTTTTCCATACCATCGGGAGGCTGCAATTTCTGTAGAAAAAATATAATGCCCTTGTACCAGTTGCAATCTTCCAATGGAGGGCCGATTTAAGAACCTTTGTCAGACAATTCGGCCTACTAATTTTCTAAGAAAGTGCTAATGGAATTTATCCCCAAAGATGAGAAATTAGATTCAACCAACAACTTGGCTAGATCTTGGCCTTTAACCAATTTGGTGGGATTAATATCAAGATCAAATTCAAGGATTTTAGCAATCCACTTGTTCCTTTTACTGTCTATATCATGATGAATGAGAATTTCCTTTAGAGAAGATGATGGGACATATGTAATGAATCTTGAATGCAACACATAAACTCTGAAAGCCTTGAGAGTTTTAATCAATGCATAGGCATGCTTATCCATGATGTCATACTTTAATTCAACATCTCTCAATTCCCTGTTGAAGAAAGAAATGGGCTGCTCTAATCCTTCAATGTTCTTCTACAATAAAACATATGCTACTATGTCAAATGAAAAGAAAGAAAAAATTAGAAAATCCTTGCAGTAGTCTGGGCTAATGAGAACAGGGGCTTCAGTCAAGGCTTTATTTATTTGATCAAAATAATCTCAGTATTCAATAGTCCATTTGATTTCATTTCCTTTTCTCAACATGGTTGTAATATACTTCACCAACTCAACAAAATTTGAAACAAACCTTCTCAAAAAATTGATTTTTCCCAAGAAAGATTGAACCTCCTTCTTGGAGCTAGGGAGTGACAAGATTTGGATAGCTTATACCCTACTGGAATCAATCCTTACCCCTTCATCTGACACAATATGCCCCAATAATTACCCTTATTCATAGCAAACAATGACGTTTTTGGGTTTAAAGAGAGACAAAAAAAAATTCATTTCAAGAAAACCCTTTTCAAATGTTCATAGTGTTCTTTATCAGATTGTGAGAACATTGTTATGTCATATAAATAGATAACTACAAACTTGTCCTTCTCTCGAATAAATGATATGTCCATGGCACGTTGAAAGTTTGCCCATGCGTTCATCTAACCAAAGGGAATCTTAGCATCCATGACTGTACCCCAAGGAGTGGTAAAGGTTGTCTTCTCTCTATCTTCTGGCAGGACAAAAATCTGATTGTAGCCAGAAAAGCCATCAATCATGGACATCCTAGAAGCACCCGTCACCCTCTGTAATATGTGCTCTGTCTTGGGCAAAGGGTAATTATCCTTTCTAGAGCTTCTGTTCAAATTCCGGAAATCATAACAAAGTCTGATTTCTCCATTTTTTTTCTTAGTCGGACCGAGTTGGCCACCCATTCACAATACCTCAAAGGAATAATAATTTTGTCATCTAATAGCTTTTTTACCTCTTTTTCCATCACAGGCAGCAACATAGGATTTTTTTTCCTCAACTTTTTCCTGAAAGGTTTGGTCTCTTCCTTCAATGGGATCTTGTGCTCTATAATGCTTGTGTCATATCTTTTGAGATCTTCATAAGTCCAAGAAAACACGTTAGAAAATTCTTTTAACAACTCAGTATATTTAGCCCTTTTCTCCCTTGACACGCTGCTTGAAAACTTAACATATTTTGGATCCTTTTCTGTACCCACATTGTACTCAATTACATCATCATCATCAGTTGAGCCTTTTCCCTTCACTGCCACATCATTTATGCCAAATAATATTTTCAAAGGAACTAGTCCTTTTGGAATGTGGTTGCTAGGCAACTACACAATATGATGATTAGCAATTTTAGTAAGAAAAACATCAGCATGAGTATTATTTTCAAAGTCATGATCTTGATCAATGTGTAATGAAGAAAATTCATCAACGGTCTCAAGGAATTTTTTAATCTCAAGATCATCTTCAAACACCTTCCAATGCTTGACATTGTAAGGTATAGAGGTTTTGTATTTGAATTCTATATCATACTTGAGTTTAGGTGGCAAGGTGACTTTGAAATTTCTTGTTGATACAACCAAAGAATCAACCATGGTATTCTCTTCTCTTGGAATAAATGAAATGTTCAAATCTAAGAAAAACCTATCCACTAGGTCCCACACTTCATTTCTATATGATCTAAGCCTAGGATGCTTAGTTTGATAGGGATTTTTTATCTGATGGACAATCAATTCAACATCCCCAAATACTGATAGCTCTTTAATCCCCATGTATTTTTCATCTCTCAATCCCAAGACAAGAGCTTCATACTCTACCACATTATTGGTAGTTTTAAATTCTAGTTTGTATGACAAAGATATAGTCTCTTGAGCAGGCAAAACAAGGACCACTCCAACACCAACAACTTCTCTATAAGAGGCTCCATCAAATAAAATCTTCGAAACATAAGTGGTTGGAGGAGAATCTTCATAAAAGGTAACAAACTGTTTTCTGATTTCAAGAGGAGGTTCAAGAGCATTAGTGAATTGCAAGATGTTGGATCCCAAAAAAATATCAAGAGAAAAAATAGGATGATTTGTGGGGTTTTCTTCGTCACTAATAATGTAGGCCAACTAAGCTTCCCTATAAATTCTTCTATGTTCCCCCCCAAACACATGAATGGTAGCATATGAGAGGTCCATATGCAAGGATCATTCAAGTATTTTTATCCAATATCTTGACAAGAGGATGCCAAGATTGGGGGTAACATCAACCACCACGATACCCATGACTACACTTTTCATAGGTAGTTGAAACAAGGTCACAACCAGATCTTTAATGACCACAAGAAACTTCACTTTCCTGGAGTCAAAAGGATATAAGTCATGATAAGTCTTTGTGATTTCTAATCCAAGTTCATCCATAACAGTTTTGGGCATGAGATTGTGGGATGCCCCTGAGTCCATCAAACAATTATGCAACACCTTATCATTTATATTCAGTGATGTATAGAAGGGATGGGATGAAATATTCTATATCTTCTATCAAATGTCCTAAGATAACTGTTGGATTCTCATCTTGCAGATTTACTGAATCAATGGAATTTGGAGAAGATTCGGGCTGTAACATTTTGGAAAGATATTTTTTAAATTCTTCATTTTTTATCAATTCCAAAAAAGGCACAGGGATATGGATTTTTTGGATCTCATTCTCAAAGTTGAAGGAAGGTGAAGATTTTAGGATATCTTTGGATTTAGGGGTAGAATTTCTGATCAAAACTTGGGGGTTTTGAATTTCTCTTTATTTGATGCCAACTGTCACAACCTTGGCATGATTTTCTTTTTGAGTTGGATGATCAAAAGAATCAGTCTTTTCCTCATTCTTTTCAGATCTCAGATTATATATGTTAAGACTTTCGTTTTCTTTCTCTCCCTTACTTAATTCATTTATTTGAATATCCATCAAGTATTATTCATATGAAGATTGAGTCAAGTGGGAGGATGGTGATGTGTCACCTAAGCAATGAATCTTGAGATCAACTTCTTCCTCCTCTCCTTCTTCATCAAAAGCAAGGTTGTTCTATAAAGGAGTTTGTACCTTTTGATCATCCCTATATATATTTCTAGGATCTCTTGGAAGGATCTGAGGAGTATTGTTGGGTCTCCTGAAGTTACCAATGTTATCATCATTTTGATTATTTCTATAGGTCTGTTTTCCTTCTAGTTGTAGCTTCTCAATCTCAGTAGAAAGGGATTTTACTAATTTGGTAAGTTCATCTACTTGAGGATGGACAATAGGGGAATCAGATGTTGAAGCTTCAACTCTATTTTTTCTCCTTTCCCTATCATATTTTACCCTGAGTTTATCAAATGCCACTATGTTGGATTATACCTCCAAGGATGCATCTTGCATATGATCTAAGGAGGTTGATCTTCTTTCTCTCAGTAGAAGACAAAATTCGGGGTCAAAACCACTGACATAAGTGATTTTTTTAGAGGTTTCTATAGGATTTATCTCAGCAGGGATCTTATTGTACATTTTTCTTAAAATTTTAGAGAAGTTATAGATAGACTCTCCTTGTTTCCTCTTTAGGGATCCAAACTCTGTGATATAATACAAAAATTCCTTTTTATCCCCCCAATGCCTCAAAAAGGCATCGTCCAATGCCTCAATCCCAGTAATGGATCTAGGTTCCATACCCCTAAACCACTTCATAGCCTCACCAAAAAGTCTTTGAACAAAGGCTCTCATCCCCACATCCTCATTTTCAATATTTTGATTGTCTGCATAACTGTAGAAGGGAGGAAGGTGTTCTTCAACATTTATATCTTCTTATCTTGTGAATTTGGGCATGTATTTTAAATAATCTCCAGTAGGGAGAGCATTCATGGGTTGAGGTAAGAAAAGAGGGGTATATCTTGCATACACTATGGAATCCATCCTATTTATAGGAGGGTTAGCGCCTGCCATTGGATTTTGGATTCTTGGTGATCAAGGAGGAGAAGGAAACTTAATTGTGTGCAGCTTAGGAGAAACAAGAATGTATAAAGGGGGAATTTTAGTTTTCACAGTAGAGGGTTGAGTCTTGGAAGAATATGGTACAAGATGTAAACGAGATGAGGTTTCCTCTTCTTTGGCTTTATACATTTTGACAAGAGGAGGAGTAGCAAGGCCTAAGGTAGGAAAATCTTCAAGACTCTCAAGTATGCACCTCTTTTCAATGTCAGGGGAAACAAGTATTTAAAATCTTTATTCTCTCAATTCATGTTCAAATGAGGAGTATTCAAGAGGGAAATTTTTGAAATCAAGACTCTTAGATACTTTAGCAGAAGAAAAAGGAAGATTACTTGATAAAAATTTGGATTATAAAGAGTGGAATCAGAGAACTGACCAGATGCACTTGTGGCAGCAGCAGAAAAACTTTATTGAGAAGCTTTTCCCTTTTTGATTATCTTCTCTAGGTCAGCCTCAGGTGGAACCAAAGGTAGTTTTGGATTTGATATCGTGTGTCTACCTTTAGGAGCCACAACTAAAACAATGGAGTCGTCAGGTGAAAGCTACAATCTTCAATGTATTGAGCTCCAATGCACCTTCAAAACTAGTAAGCCTTGTCGTTCAATCCTAGGGAAATGTATTCAATTCATTCCTCAACAATGACACCAAGAATGTTAGCACTAGGAATCACCCTCATATTTCATAGAAGGTAATCCTAGTACCCATCAGGTTATGTGTAAATGTAAATATTTTTTAAAGAGGTCAAATGGACAAGACTCAAGATAATAATGTTCTAACTCAGAAATCTGGGCTACCATGCATAGGCAATTGAGGTCTTGGCTAACTTCATTCATTAAGTGGGAGTAAAGGTGAATAGAGGGAATACTTTGATGAGAAAAATGTATAGGTTTACTAGAGACATTAGGTCTGTAAGCAACCTAAGGAAGAAAAACTCAAAACACAAGATCTTCTTGAATTCAAAGTGTAAGGACACTAAAGAAACCTCATAATAATATTATAATCAAACATCCATCATAATATCACTACAATGATTCATGTGAATCTTTCAAGCATGAATAATTTAGAATCAGAGGCAAATAAGATGGAGTAAGAAAGTTGACTTCTATTAATCAAGATGTCTCAAATCAGGTACATAACCAGTTCACAAAAAATTCATCAAAATATTACAACATAAGGGAGCCGAGCTCAACTATTCGAACCTACTAAAGAATTTAGTCTATATATTTATAACAAAGGGGAGGAAACAGTTGGAGGTGTGAGTTGGAATTATTCCCATGAAAATCTCCAAGTAGTTATTCCATCTAACAGCTTAAACTAACAACTGTGATATAAAAAGGGAAAGTGTTGGTCATTGATCCAACCATCTTTGAACTGACTTGATCTTGTTGATATGCTTATCCCTACATGCCAAGTGTCTTTCATATGATTATGACTGTCATCATGCTACCAACTACTATATTTTCCTTTCTCCACAGCAACAACCATCCACAAGAATGATATTTCGAGCTCCTTGATTCCTGATACCTGTTGGTAGCTTCATTCGGTAGCTCTCTGGGTAGCGAGTCTTTGTAGAATCTTCACCAAATTCCTATAATTTCATAGCACGACCTTTAAACTATAGATGTCGATTTGGTAGCACCATGCTTGTGTGCTTCTGTCAAAATTAGGCCTCTGTCCAAAATTTCAGTAGCGCCATGCCTGTGTGCTTCTGTACTCAATTTAACCTCTGTCTAAAATTTTAGTAGCACCTTCTTGTGTGTCTACATACAATTTGGTATTTCCTCGACTGAATTCACAACATCACATTTCAATGATGATATATTTTGTAGGACCCTCGGGTAGTTAGCAGTTCCATCGCTACATCGGTCTTAGGTGATTAAGCAGCGTTAGAGGCAACAGACTGATAGGACATGAAAATTAGACAATTTCGTAGCACCATACCGCTACAGAATGTCTACGCTACTATTGTTGAAGAGATTAATTCATTTCAAAACACTAAAAACTTTGATAAGTATGCATTAGAAGCCTGTATAGGTGGAAAAAGTAGTATTTTGTTAATTACTTATCCTTGCAAAAAGGGGCCATTCCCAGAAATGGAGCTTACTTTTCACCAATCACTTCATCAACCTGACACTCCTTCTTGTAGAAGGAGGACTTCCCTTTGGCACAACAACATGCTTACCTTTAGTAGTAAAAAGCATCTTCACTATATCTATGCCTTCCTTGGCTACTTTCTTCTCCTTTTCAATAGCAACTCCAACCAACACATTCAAGTTTCTTTGAGCCATCTCATCTTGGAATTGTTGCAAATCTACTTTGAGCTTTCTATTCCGAGACTGAAAGTCTATGTTTTTCCTATAGAGGTTCTTGATTTTCCTATGAAGAGGCTGGGCTCTTCTTGCTATGAATCTTGTTAAGTCAAGAGTGTGGTTGTAGCCATCCATGAGTTCTTCATCTTAATTCTTTCATATAGGGATTCATATTTCAGACGAGCCACCTCCTTTCTAGCTTCCCTGAGTTGTTTAATCAATATTTTGAAGGTCTGGTTTATAGGTGGATTGGTGATGTGGACAATATCAACATGATTGTTTATGGCTTCATCTTCCTACTGCACAAGGATTACTTCTTCTATCTCAACAAGATCCTCAATGCCTTTTCCCTTGTCTTTATTCTTCTTCAGAATGGAAGCCACAAACTTCTCAATGAATTCACCCTTATCCTTCTTCTTATTTGGAAAAGAAACCTTTGGTAGGACCTATTCTTCAACAACCTCCTTGAGAGTTGATGACCTTGTGAAAGGATTTATGCTCTTAGTGCTAACTTCTAAAGGGGATGAGGAGAAGTGTAGTTTCCTTCCTTTCTTGGTTGTAGCTTTAGTAGAGGAAGGGACTTTTTCCAGTTCTGGTGCAGGAGGGGGTGAAAGGTCTCTATGTGGAGAATGGTAAGCCTCCTCCTTAGTTATTGAAACCTCATTAATGGATTTTTGATCTTGAACATGAGATTTAATCTTTATTTTCTTGCTAGCACCTGTTGGAGAAACACTGGTGGATGGAAAAGGGCTTGTTATCTATGACTAAGGAGTAGCTTCTATGTCCAATTTCTTGTGAGAAATAGTAATGAAGTGTTACCATGAGATCTTCCTCTTTCTCATCTCTTCAGAAACCAACATTCTAATCAATCCAGAATGAAAAATTCTAGTATCCACAACGTTTGATTTGGATTGAACCCTCTCTAACATCTTGCCTATGCTCCTTAGAAAATAGAAGGGAATGCTCATTTCAACTTTGCCATTAAAATGCAACATAAGCCTTATATGGTACTGGTATAGTGTATTGAACCTCCCTTCACATGTGAATTACCTTTGAATGATCCTCAATATTTTATCAAATTCTCCAACTAGATGATTTATTGGTACCCCTTTGGACAGATTGTCAGCTTGATATTCAGGTTTAAGGAAATATTTGGAAAAGGATGCATCCAAGGCCATGGATTTAAACCAACTCTCCCTAGTGATAGGGATCCCAGTAGCTGCTTAAACAGAGGTCTTAGAAAGCTCAAACTCTAGGTCCCCTACCTTGGTATTTAGGCCATCGAAATGTAAGGAAAACTGCCTTGCCACCTCAGGATGAGATCTTTCCATATTTTAGCAGAAAGCGAGGAAACCCACCCTTTGGAAAACTTCTCTAGCCATGGGCTCTGCCTCAAATAAATGCATGTTTGCAGGCTCATTTCTAACCACATTACATCCCTTGCGTGACCTTTTCTTATGAGGAGTCTCCATAGTTTAGGATGAAATCTTAAGAGCTATTGAGTGGTGATAACCAGGAAAACAAAGAGTTAGACTTCAAAATAATCTGATAGTGAAGAGTGGTTGGCCCTTTCCAGGAATTCTCCCTAACTCAGACTAATTGCTAGCTTAGGAAACACTGGTTGTGAATTTCTCTCCCTTGCCTATGTACACATATTAAAATTGAGGAAAAATCATATGGTGAAGGGATACACTGTAAATTTCTTTGAAAACTAGTTCAAAAAGAGTCCAATTCAAAAGATAGAGGAGACAGGGAAAAAAGGTAGTGTCGTTTCAGTAGCGTTCCTTGTTAGCACACTACGCATATAGGAAATTAAATTTTCTTTAATACTGAGAGCTCGGGAGCAATGCCAAGTATATGTCTTAATACTGATAACCAGGTGATGGTAACTATAGGTTTGAGTGGAAGGGAAATTGATAGGAAGGCATGAGGAAAATATCTCCTCTAGCGATGCAGGCATGATAGGTACCAAAACTCTGAGTGATAATTTATCCTTTAAATTGATATGCAAAGGGAGAAAATCATGGAATACCTGGAGAATGATGAAAACTTAGAGTTTAATCTTAGGAAAGTATCCTGATAAACTTGACCTTTGAATCCACCTCAAGATTTGATATGGTAGCACCACTACCAACTGGTCCAAACTGGTAGTTTGTGCAACACATAAATTTGAGCTTTCAAAATTTGAAAACTGTTAGCAGAGCTCATAAAGATGAATCCTTGAAGGCATATTTTAACTAACCATGGTGCTGAAAACAAGGAAGATATGACATCAACACAATAATAAAAAATCATGGTGAAAGATGAAAGACATGGAGTGCGCTATGGAAACTCGTGGTGAGTTGGTAATGCTCCTTTTCAAACAATGATTTGATTAGTAAGAATTGGAAAAAGACACAACACGGAAAGGCTACAGAGGCATGAGTGAGGAGGGTGACATGTCAAGTCAATATGGTCATGGAGTGATTCAAACTTAGTGTCAAATCATGAAGGGGATCAAATCATAAGTCATAAAAATGAACCTAGGCCAAAATTTCATGTGAGGATCAAATTTTGAGCCATGACTTAAACCTTTATTTATCAGGGTCATCTAAGTAAATCACACATTTAAGAGACAAATAAAGAATTAAAAGAAATCTAAGGGCTTAGAAAAATCAAAACTAAGGGCTAAATACCCAAGTCAACTTAGTGTGATAACAATGTTTTCCAAGAATATTTAGACAAGTTTTTCATTGTACTTTTGGATGACATACTTATATATTATAAATCAGAAGAAGAGCATGATCATCATTTGAGGATGGTGTTGCAATTGTTAAGGGAGCATCAGTTGTATGCAAAATTGAGCAAGTGCTCATTTTATCAGAAGCAAATTCATTATTTGGTACATATCATTTCAAAGGATGGCATAACAGTGGATCCTTAGAAATTAGAATCCATTAGAGAATGGCCAGCACCAAAGAATGTGATAGAGGTCAGATCATTCATGGGACTTGTAGGCTACTATAGGATATTTATTGAAGGATTCTCAAAGATTGCACACCCAATCACTTCCTTTCAAAGAAAGGGTGTGAAGTTTCAGTGTACATTAGATTGTGGAAAGAGTTTCCAACACCTGAAAAAATTATTAACGAGTGATCCAATGCTAAGGATTGCAGACCCAAATGAAGACTTCATTGTATACAAATATCCATGTAAAGAAGGACTAGGTGGATTCCTCAGTCAAAATGGGTTTGTTATATGTTATGAATCAAGGAATTTGAAAGAGCATGAAATACACTATGCCACTCATGATTTCGAGTTGGTAGCCATAGTGCATGCCTTGAGTAAATTGAGACACTACCTCATGGGGAAAAGGTTTGAGCTAAGAAAAGACCATAATGGTCTGAAATATTTATTTGATCAAGTAACTCTAAATGCTAGGCAAAGCAAATGGTTAGAATTTCTAAGTGAATATGACTTTGATATAAATCATATCAAGGGGAAAGAGAACAAAGTGGATGATGCACTCAACATAAGAGTCCATGAAATGCATGCTACAACTATTATCATATACCAATCAGATTTGAAACACATAATTTTGAAGGCTGCAAATTTAGATTTGCAATATAAGGAATTAGTGGAAAAATTACAACAAGGTAATTTGCAACACAAAATTGAAGAATACAAGCTATATAATGATGAAATTCTCATGTACAGGGGAATAATTTATGTACCAAATTCCCAGGAATTGAAAAATTGGATATTGGGAGAAATGCATAATGTACCTTATGTTGGGCACCCAGGTTATAAGAAAACTATTGCAGTTGTCAAAAGCCAATATTATTGGCTAGGAATGAATAAAGAGATTGCTTATTTTATTGTCAAATGTTTGGAATGTCAAAAGGTAATGGTTGAACATAGAGACCGAGCCAGTTTTCTACAACCATTACTCATTCCTGAGTGGAAATGGGAAGTTGTAACAATGTATTTCATCACCAAACTGCCCATAACAAACAAGCAACATGATTATATCATTGTAGTGGTGGATAAGCTTACTAAAACTTCCCATTTTATTCCTGTAAAGATCTCTCACAATTTAGCCAACATTGATGATGTTTATATGAGAGAAATTGCTAGATTACATGGCATACCCAAGACAATTGTGTCTGACAGAGATCCAAAATTTACCTCAAAGTTTTGGAAAGGATTATTTAATGGATTTGGAACAAATTTGAATTTTAGTACAACATATCATCCAGAATTGGATGGAAAAACAAAGAGGGTGAATCAAGTTATTGACGATATGTTTAGGATGTATGTGATGGATAAATCATCAAAATGGGAAGACTACCTACACTTGGTAGAGTTTGCTTATAACAATGGGTAGAAAACATCTCTAAAGATGAGCCCATTTGAGGCACTTTATGGCAGAAATTGCAACACACCAGTAAGCTGGGATAACCCAGCAGATGGAGAAGTGGTTGGGTCGGATTTGCTCAGGGAAATGGAGGAGAAAATGATAAAAATAAAGCAAAATTTAAAGGTTTCCCAAGAAAAGAAGAAAAGCTATGTTGATAAGGGAAGAACTCACAGGGAATTTAAAGTGGGAGACCATGTATTCTTGAAAGTGAAGGTCAACAGAAGTTCCCTGAAGTTGGGAAATTGTTCAAAGTTGGCAGCTTGCTATTGTGGGTCATTTGAAATCCTAGAGAGGATTGGTCTAGTAGCTTATATGATTGCATTTCCTGCATCTATGACTGTTCATAATGTATTTCATGTATCATTGCTCAAGAAATATATACCTGATGCTAATCAAGTTATTGATTGGAATGTTATTCAGGTGGAGAAAGAAGGCTCTTTCCTAGTGCATATGGTACGCATTCTGGACTGGAAAATCAAACATCTCTAGAGTCGATCCATAGGTCTTGTAAATGTCCAATGGACCTGGTACGATCCTGAGGACACTACTTGACGCGGGCGCACCCTCGGGGCACGTCCGCTCACAGGACCTTCTATTTCCTTCCTGGCCCGAAGAACTCAAAGGTTCTCTATTTCCCTATCGGGAAATATTTCACCCACAGAAATCTCTTCAGGGACTCCCCTCCTTCTATCGGGGTTCCCACTATCGTAGTTTTGACACCCACGATGTTCTGGCAACTTGAATCATCGATCTCCGATCTCCGATGTGATCCTTTGTTGCCTTATCCCCACTTGGTTAAGCCTTTAGTCCACATGACCAACTCCTATACGACCACATCTGTAACTCTCATCAGGGTTTCGGGGTTTGTGATGTCGAAATACTCGTGTCTCGAAGACTCAAGATTTCCCGAATCGCGACGCGCCTTCTTCACGATAGCCCTCCGGCTACAGGCTTTGAACCATAGGACCGTTAACCTGTGACCATGGTTTTATCTCTTATCGGGGTTCGGGATTTCACATGTCGAAATGCACTAAACCTCTTATCAACAGGATCCCCGATTTCCCGATGCACCGATTCCCGATTTGACCTCACCAGGAAGCCTTTCCTCCGTAACCAAAATCAACAGCGATGAGCAATCGATGAGATCAATGGCTCCAGATCTCCCTCGGGGTTTCGCAGCTTCTAGTGTCGAGATTCCTTGATCTTTGATTTTCCCGATCTAACTAATGTCGATTTCCCGATCACTTCGATCTCGGCCACGTGTCCTCTAGGATGGATGGTTCTCGTTGCTCCTCACTATTTCACGGTTCGCAAAACCAAAGTGTATAGACACTTTGTCACCGAGATCCTCGATTTCTTGATGACCCAAACACCAATGGATGATCTCCCTGTCGGGACTTTCCCGATGACACCGATGTTTTCCACGTGTCCTTCCAGATGGGCGGTCCCGATTCTTCCGAGATTTTGAGACTTTTGATGTCCCGTTCCTTCAACCTTAGGAACTCCGATTCCTGATTTACGACTCTCGCTGAATTCTTGACACCTATCCTCCACTAGCTCCAATTGTGGATCACACAACTCTCCCGTCGGAATTTCGCGTATCGCGAATCCAAACTGTAAGGGTTTCTTTCCTTCGAAATCCCTGATGCTCCGAACTATGACTCTTCTAGATCTACTGACACACGTCCTCCACAACGAACGGTTCTGGTCTTGTCGAGATATCGCAGATCGCAATTTCAAGCGGCAAGATTTCTCTGTCTTTGAAAACCCCAATTTTCCAATATGTACTCAGATCCAACGACCGTCGTGGTTCAAATCGACGGCTCCACCCCTCCTAAGCTTGGAACCCTTTGGACGTTCTCGCCGTAACCTCCTTGCACCTCCGTGAGATCCAACAACTCACGAGAATTCGCGAAATCTCCTCAAAGCATTTCGTTCGTCCGTTCCTCTTTTCGTAAATCCACGGGATGACTGAATGTTTCTTTACGATACTGGTTCGCCTACTCGCCAACCTATGGCATCCTTGCAACCTTATGTCACACTTGCCAATGCTGATCTTCAGCAACTTAGAGGCCTATCCTTCCTGAGCTTTTCACAGTTAATCCGTCTCTTAGAAAGAGAGAATTCTTTGCACGCACTCCTTGAGGAAACCCTTCAACCTCAACTGAATGTTGAAGTCTTTGACTCTGTGCACACCTATAGCAGTAGTCTTCCAATACTCTTCTCAGAATCACAACTCTGAGACTTATCTTGGCCTGCATCCTCCTTGCGCGGCACTGTGCCTAACTGCACCTTCAAGGAAAATGAGAACGAAAGTTATCTCTAATTGAACCCTTCTGTCAACGCACTCCTTGCGGACATTTCTACTGCACTCCTTGCAGGAATCCTCTGGCTTAATTAGAGAAATAATTTAAACTTATTCACTTTCTTCAAATTTCAATCTCAACACCTGAAATCGTACACACAACATATAAAAGAAAATGTATGGCAGGAAGCAAACATTCATGAGCATAACCTCAATACACAGAGAAAACAACACAAACCATGAATTTGAATCAAAGGTTTCTTATATTAATTCAAATGTCTGTACATGGGTGTTCTTCATACAATTCTCTGCATGCTCTTCTATGCTCTCGATTCTTCTAATTCTTCCTGAACTATGTTACAATGAACAATGAGGGTGTCTATATCCGTTCTCCCTCTTTTCTTCTAGAACTGTCTAATCTAGAAAAATCCTATCTACCTGCATTAACCACTATAAATGCCTCCATCTACTTCAGATGAGAGCGTATGGCTCGAGGTCTGATTACATTTTTACCAAGGCACCTTCATTAAATGATCTCATTTATGCTTGGCGCATCAACTTCAAGGGAAATTTCAAAAATTTGCACTGGATGTCTTCCAGCTGTCTTCTTCTTCCATGTTGGCTCGATTATCATGAGGGATGCTCCTGCATCACTACTTCGGAGAATGAGGATGCAATGCGGGTAGAACACCCACATATTTTTGAGGATTTTTGAAAATTTTGTTGTATATAAGTACATAATGCACCGAGGACAGTGCATAAATAAGGGGAGGGGATTGTAATATCCCTAGGATGAACCGAATTGTGATGTAAATGAAAATGTACTTAAGCTGGTGAGTTGTTTGATATCATTTTTGTATGCACCTTTCATGGCACAGTGCATGCATGTACTTCGCAACAAAATGAGGAAGTGTGCACATTCTAGGATACCGTGTGCAACAAATTAAGTGTGCACGATTTTGAGGCTAGGGAGCCTTTATGTATATGATATGTTTTATTAGGCCGAAGAGCCTAGATGTTAAAGTCCAGTGTGCCTAAATTTGTATATGTCTCATCATTAATATAAAATACATCATTGCGTGCAGAGAAACCATGATACAAGAGTATGGGGGACTAGACTCCGCTAGTTAGGGAAAGAGAGGGATAAAAGTTAAGGAAAAGGGATAAGCTATAGAGCTTAAGAAAAAAAGGAATATTATATTAATATTTCTTAAAGTATAAAGTATGGATAGTTATTTTATCCTAAGTTCCAATGTTGGGGACAAGTGGGCCAAAGTAGCTCCCAACATGACAAGTGTCAAGTTGGGTACATGCATACATATTGTTTTGACTTAGTTCATTTTTTTATCATTATTTCCATTATTCCTTCGATCATTGAGTCAATCACTCCATTGTCAGGCCCATGGGATATTGAAGAGGTGGGTTTTCAGGCCCGTGAGAAATCTTTACGGGTGAGAGAATTGTTGGGAATTGATTTCTTCAAGGTGATAAACTGCAACTGCAGGACTCTGAGGCTTCCTATATATCCTGTTGTTGAATCCTGAATAGGAAGTGGGGAAGCCAAAGTACTATTAAGCAGAGAAGGGGCACACTTCCTGGGGTGGGACAGGCATGTGGGGAATGAGGGACTATAGGTTCTTAGTTTGAGTTGGCACCTCTGACGAAGTCTTTCCTGTTGTCTATGATAGATTAGCCTGGTTAGGAATCCCTTTATCAAGGTGGAGTTTAGTCCCAGCTAGGGGGTGACCCACTTCTAAGAGTGATGAGCAGTGTGGTCTAAGCCTGGGAGGTTCATGGAATTTATGCACGCAGTTGGTGATATTATTACAAAAATAAGTTCCAATTGTGCGATAAATTTGCATGGTTCATATTATTTACGTATTTATTTTTATGGGTTTATCCTATGTGTGGTTATAACTATCTGTATATTTATGGGTATTTCCTGTATATGTTTCATGTATACGTTTATTGTTATTTCATGAAAGAGTTTTCTGGAGTAGCATGGCCCGTCCTGGGTGGCCGACGATGTTACATTCTTAGACATAAGTTTACACCATTCTAGAAAGTTCATTTCGCTATGCATTTTTTACAGTTCTTGTACACATTTTGTTCATTAATAAAAAATGTGTATTATTGTATATATGTGTTTCTCTCAATATCTATCTGTATTTCCTTGTTATATATCTTCCTTCATTTCTTTCTCATAAAAATCCATAACATTCCAACATACCAATCATCCTCTTCAACTACCTCTACATTAACATAACATTATTTTTCTACTTCCACTACTTTTAAATTCAGCTACCTTCCACCATCTTTCCTTTCTTTTTTATCATGTATCTTAGTATCCTTTTCATTCCATCATGGTGAAACTCCCTTTTTTCACTTTCAACCTCAATGTTTTCTCTTATCCTTATGCATTTTTAATAATTAAATGGTCAGATGAAATAAGGGATTACACTAAAACCTGAAATAAGGGATTACACTAAAACCTATTATTCCTCTTCTATAATCTTAATTGTTGTAATTGAAACTTCTAGGATTTCCATCTCTCCAATTTATTTATTTTCTTTTATGGTATCATCATCACCCGCATGTCCATCATCCTTGTGGAGATTCCTCTCATTCCCATTCTCCTCTTGGATGTAGGAGTCTCTACCTTCACATTGAAAAATGATAATGAAAACATCTTAACTTCAACTTATTTAACTTCTTTATAGCATTAATTAATAGTATAGGATTTTCATACTCTTCTTCTATAAATACCTCCATTTGTCCATAGTCTCCAATAATTTCTACTATTACTTTCTAAACAATCTATCCTTCAATTGGTCCTTCAAAGTTTTTAACTTCTTCATGGTTACATTCTCTTTCATCCCTACACATGGATATTTCCTATACAAATATTTTATATTATATATCCCCTCCATGGATTACAATCTTTAATTCTCTTACATAACTTTGATTTCTTTTATATACTTAAAAAAAACACAAATATCAAAACAATGTCATTTCTTCCCTCTTCGCCGCTTGTAGTGAAAATAACACTACTTCTTTCTTCCTCTACACTTGCACATTCACAAAACTGAAATGTGTCAATTGCATCCATTTCATTGATCTATTCAATGGATACTCCATTATCCAATGTAGAAATGATGATTTTACAATCATCACCCTTTTCCAACTCTAGTATGCATTCAAGGACCCATTGCTCATTATTTTATCTCATCTCCAATGCTTGTAGATTTTCCTTCACCTCCTTTTCATACAATGTTTCTTCAATCTTCTACCCTGTATACTCTTGGAATCATTTGTAATGTACCCATCTCCTACATTGATTCCTGTTACATCTAAATTTTCTAAGATATCAATTCAAATATGGAAATATGTGCATGAAACTAACAATATTTTTAAATTTGTGAATGCATATAATTTAAGCATGCACAACAACATTAAAAAATACAATACACATATTACAATGTGACATTTACACATAACATATAATAGTAAATAACACAAACTTAGAGTGAAATTCACATCAACTAATGTCAACATTTAACAAAAATAACATATTGGATAAGAACGCTTATCATTGCAAATATGCAACTAGGTGCAAAGAATAGAAGTTCGACCCAACAATAGACTTGTCACTCCAGTTCTATGAAGGAAGACACCCCCGAGATAGGGATATGAATCCAAAAGAAGAACATGGTTCCTAAGGTTGTCTATTGTTCCCTCACACCAAACTTAATTCTTACAACCATTCCAATCTTCCATCTCTCCTTCCCCTCAACCTACACAACCCAAGGAATGATATTCCCTTCTCTACCACATAGTCCCGCAGGTTATCCCAGTTCCTTCCAGAGCTCCAACATAGGTTTTCCATGAAATATCTTTTTTGGGGAATCCATGAATTTGCAACTACAACATGAATTCTCATAGAAGCAACTTACTTTCTTCCCTCAAAAAATCATTTCTCAAAATATTACTCATAGGCCTACAACCTAATTCTCCATGAAATTACAACTATAACAAGATACCCTACATTTCCACTATGGATTCCTATTATATCCTAACTCTCCACACATATTTCCTCTCCTCTATTGAACTACAAAAACCTGCCTTCCCTCCACATTTAAATTCCATTTTATGCATGCAAGTTGACTCTCACATTCCCTAATGTTGATTTTACTCATTCCCATGCTCTCAATAAATCTATGAAGTGAATTCTCATGCCAACCCTCTTACATGTATTCAATGATTGGGGATTTGAAACACTCAAAAGGAAAGATAGAAAGTTCATACAAAGATATAATTTTAGAAAGGTGGCTTGGGATTAATAGACATGAATAATACCCCATTGTTAACCCCTCTCTTGTGAAAACATAGCCCCCATGAATCTATATGTATCCATCTATAGCCAGTGATACATTCTATTTTATTATTTTTGATATATAATGTTTACATATTACATTGTTGGTCCCATGACCATTCATTGTATTTACTATATACATCATTAACTGGGGATTTAAAAAAAAAGGATGTTACATCCCCCACCCCAACAATTTGCACCGTCCTCGATGCATATCACCATATCCGTATACATGTACACAATTGTACATCATATTAATTGTTACTTTCACAAGTTAAAACATCCTGCAGTGATTCCAACCAACAATCTCATTCCCCTCACTTGCACAATCCAAGGAAGTGTAGCCCCTTCTCTACATTCTAGTTCCTCAGGATATCCCACTTCAATTCTAGGGATGTAACACAAGTCCAATAGGATGTAATAGAGTTGTGTCTCGAGAAAATCATGCTACCAAAATGGAGTCTTGAACACTTATACACCAATGTATATTTAGTTTTCTTCAAAATTTGCATAAAACTATGGGTGCTTTGCCCGCATGGCCTCCTTGGGCTCCCACATGATGTCTTCAGGACCATGGAAATTCCATTTTGGGGGGATGTTATATTCTTTATATTGAAATTTGAGGTGGATCAACTAAATGTTGAAGGTCGAGGTGGTTCGACCAGGTAAAGATAGAGTCGAGGTATATCGACAGCAAGTCAAAGGTTGATATTAGTCTACTGGGTAAAGTCAAAGTCAAAGGTTGAGGCAGTTTGACATGGTATAGGAATCGACAAAAATTAAAATATGTGAACCAACAAGAGGTCAACAAGAAGGCATGTGGCAACTGAATGAAGATAAAATGAAGGTCGAATGGTATTCGAAGGGTAATACAACTTGGTAGTCAACTGTAACAGAATCCTAAGATTCGTAGGATTTATAGCCAATGATGGATCTGTAACCGTTATTGGGAACCATTTATTTAGGTTTTTTCTAGCTCTAAAGCCTACAAAGAAAGCATGTTTTAAGGTCGTAAAGGATAATCTTGAATCTTTATATGATGAATGGCTAATCACCAAGAGTCTGTAATTTAGAGGTTGATGGTCATGTAAATGTAAGTTGAATTGGCTACAGGGTTGTTCTTGTGAAAGAAAGAGGGTATGAATTCAATGGTGTCTTAGGTGTTGAACAAGGTTACAAATGTAACCTTTTTATTCCAAATGAATAAGAAAATAAGGAGCGGAACGCATGAGGAAACATGGTTTTCCTGGTTTGTGTTTCCAGTGTAAAGTTTTTATGTACTATGTGATTGTTGTGTCATTTACTTTCTTGATTAAATATTTCTTCCTGTCTTCATTTAGGTTTAGCATGGAAGTGTGTATCATTTCCTAACATGTGGTATTAGAGCTAAGTTAATATTTGATGTGTGGTATTAGATCTTGATTTACCAATATTTAATTTGAGAGATAAACCCTAGGTACAGTAAGAGTTGTAAGTCATTAAATATGCTAAAGATTGTGTTAAATAATGGAAAGCAGTTCGAGGATAGAGATCTCAAAATTCAATGGCCAAAATTTTGATATTTAGAAACCTAAAATTGAAGATCTCCTTGTATATCAAGAACAATGGTCATATGTATGTCTAGGTATGGCATGTCAATGGAAGAATGTGAGAAACTCAAGAGAAGAGAAATAAGTACGATTTGAATTTGTCTTGTAGATGTAGTGTTGTTGAATGTCTTAGGTGAATATTCGGCCAAGAAAATGTGGGACATGTTGGGAAGTTTGTACTAGGTGAAATCCCTGGTAAACAAGTTGTTTCTCAGAAAGAAATTATATCTTATGAGAATTAGTGATGGCGATTTAGTCACTGAGCATTGAAATTCTTTTAATACCATTATAATCCGTTTATCTTCCATGGATATTAAAATCATTGATGATGAGAAATGTATAATCCTATTATGTTCTTTTCCAGAGTCCTGGGATAGATTAGTCATGAATATAGGGAGTAGTTCAACCACATTAGTGCTAGAAGACACAGTTTCAGATCTATTATCAGAAGAAATAATAAGGAAGAACATGGAAGGATCGAACAAATATGGGATAGTAGCGAGAGCTCTAATGGTTGACAGAAATAAAGGGAAATTCTCTAGTAGAAAGTGTAAGTCGAAAGTTAGATATAAATACCCAACTCACTCGATAAGAATATGTTGGAAATGCAGTAAAGTTGGGAATTTAAAAAATGACTACAAGTCGAGGGAGATGGAAGTTCGTATAGGATCTGACGAGAATCAGTTGACTGAGAGAAATATGACTCCATATAAAGGAGGCGATGTGTACCTATCATCGACAAGTAAAGAGTTGGATCAAGATGTTTGGTTGATAACCTCAGGAGAATCCTATCATATGACACCACATAGATAATGGTTCTGCGAGTATGAACAATTTTACGGAGGTGATGTGTTCTTGGGGGATGACTCGACAACCAAAATTATCATACGAGGAATATTTCGACTAATACTATAAAATGGGAGGAAAAAAACACTTCCACCATTGATACACATTTCTTGTTTGGAAAGAAACATGATATCTATCAGCAAGATGAGTGATGTTGGAGTGAACGCTCTATTTTAGAATGAATTGTGCAATATGGTCAAAGGTGCAATTGTCTTAATGAAAGGATTTCGGATTTGATCCCTATATAGGTTTCTAGGCAGTGTTGAATTGACTAGATGCAATAGCATCATTGTTCCTGAATTTGACTTGACTTCAAATTGACTCGACCCAAATCAGGCTAATTCAATTCAAACCGAGTCGACAAGTCATCATAAAGTTGAACCAACCATGCTATGGCATGAGGGAATGGGATAAATTGGAGAAAAGGGACTTCAAGTAATGAAAAATAAATTTATGGTCAAATACTTTCCTGAGTGTAATTTAGAAGTCAATTTGTGTGAAAATTGTATATATGGAAAAAAAATTACATGAGGTTCCCATCTGGAGTGACAAGGGAAAATGGGATTCTAGAGTTGGTTCATAGTGATGTGTTTGGCCCTATTATAGTTCCTTCACTTGGTGGATCACTGTATTATTTCTACTTCATAGATGGTTTTTCTAAGAAGACATGGATATATTTCTTGAGGAAGAAATCATAGGTTTCCAAGAAATTTAAAGAGTTTAAATGTTTTGTAGAAAACCAAACAAATAAGAATATGAAGGTGTTGAGAACTAAAAATGGGGGGGAATTATATGGAAAATAATTTGATCATTTATGAAAGTAGTGTGGCAAAGAACGCCAAACTACCACACCATATACCCCACAACAAAATGGAGTTTCCAAGATAATGAACATAACATTGATGGACAAGGTGTTAAAACCTAGTTTTGCACCTCTTCTCCATTTTGCTCCATTATATGAACCATTTGTCAACCTAATTATTCATTAGTTTATTTTCAATGGTGTGTTGAGTCATTTTGATTTGTTCTCAACTTTCTTTGGGTTTTGCATCCTTTTTTTTCTCTTTGGAAGGTTAATGCATGTTTTGGTTTGAGTTAAATAACACACATCATCATGATTTTATCACTAGTGGGTTGCTAGCAGTTTAACCTAAGCTTCTCATGAAAAAATACATAGATTGAAAGAATGTGCATGTTCTTGGAAACAATAGAAAACATGTTATTTTGTTGGTTTTAACATTCATAAATTTTAAGAAAATTAAGAAAATTTGTGTTGGTGCCCTGCATGCGTGTGCATGTTCCTAACTAGTCAATTTCATGAGGGTTACATCAAGAGACCATCATTGCATGTTTCATGCTAAAATCATGCAATTTTGTGCCTTCAATTAATATCATCACGGGATCATGGGTAATTATCATTGTAGGTGGTAAAATAAATCAAATTAAAACCCACTTTCAAATGAACATTCTCAGTAGAGGCAATCTGAATGAGCTGGTTTCCCCTGAGATCATTGGATAATGAATAGAAAAAATCCACAAGGGCTCAAATTTTTTGAAGGCATTCTAGAAATTAGAGATGTGTTCATCAGGGAAGAGTGGTTTTATTTTATATGTGCCTTCGAAGGGAACCACACTGGAGTGGCCCTTCTCTTTGCACAAACTTTCAATGGGTTTCAGACCCATCTCGGGGACACATCCATTCATATCATAGAGCATTTCATTGGGGCATCATGTTCTCTCTCAGTCTATGTGGAGATATGGTTTAAAAAGGAAAAATTTTCACCAGATCTCTCCAACAAATTCTTGGTGTCACAACACCAAAACCCCGACTGGAGTCAAGGTATTTTGATCATGTGGATAAAATATGAATGGAGAGGCATCGCCACTGCATTTCAAATATATATCACGGGTGAAGGTCATTTATCCATTGTGCACTATTATCACCTATGTTTTTATATGCACCTATGTGGGGATAAACAACTAAATATCCCTTTTTATTTGCACAAAAGTTTAACCAAAATGTCTACAAAGGTCCAACGCCACCCTGAATCATCTCACACAAGTTTATATCACAAGGGTTTGATACAGATATTGGTCCTATTTTGTTTGGGTGAAATAGAGATGCCATGGGACTAATTTTTATAGTCATTGGGGTTATAGGAAGAATAACAACAAGATGATCAATAGTCTGAAGAGAAAAGAGATGAGGATAATCCATAGATGAGGGTTTCCCTTGAACCTGGGTGCTCCTCAAAGGATACCCTAAAAAATAGAAATAAGAGGGCTCCACCCAAAAAGGGGGGCACCTAATCTAAAAGGACCAAATAAACTATCCCAACAAAGGAAGAAACCCCTCAAAGGCATCCAAGATAATCTACAGTAAAGCAAAGAGAGAAGGAGGGAAACAAATTTTGTAAAATACAACAAGAAGAATAATTCACCCCACCAGGTCCATTGTCACCTAATCACTCTGAAGGTGAGTTTGCAAACACTAATATGCAGCAAGACAAAACTCCCATGACAAAAACAAGGAAGAAAAGGAAGACTAAACAACATAGTCCTGAGATTTTTGTTGCAAATTTTGTGCATGTATAAACCTTGATGAAGGAATCCCCTCAAGCCAAACATAGTAGAAAAAGAAAATGGAACTAGGATACCGAAATACCCATCAATCCTAACATAAAAACCAATATCACCAATCAATTAAGGTTAAACTATAAAGCATTGTTTAATCCATATTTGAAATACCATCAACCTATAGTAATTGAAGAAGAGGACACTAAAGAGGACATCTATGGGTTTGATAATATGGAAGAGATGGTTGTCCACACATTGAAAAATATGATTGGGGATAAAGAAAGGTTGAAATACAATAAAGGGGAAACTTCATGGATAAAGTATGCAACTGTGAAGGCAGAGTACCCTGCAGACTTGGATTTAAAAAAAAATGTAATGGAACTTGGCCCAGATCTCGAGAAATAATCTAATGGCATAACCCCAGATACCGAGCTACTCCCTAAACAAGTTTCATATGAAAAAAAACTAGAGGATAAAGAAAAAACATTGAAAATGTAGGGATCTATGAAGGAGACACATGAAAAAAATTATGAGGTACCACCTAGATATGAGATCGGGTAAAAAAAAACCAAATTTTCCATTGACCTCAACAAATTTTCCATAGAGGAGGAACATGGGTTAAAGGATAGAAATATGGTGCATATATCGATGAAACTGAAGGTCGAATCTGACAGAGGTGTATATGATATCCACCAGATAGATATGATGAAGAAACACATTCAAATTTTACAACAACAGAAGCAAGATCTAGAAATGCATCATACCGAGCTACAAAAGAAGTACCAAAAGTTACAAAAGTATAAAAAAAGATGTTTTTTCTTGAAAGAGATAATCAAAGAGGACTATTGTTGTCAAAGGAGGAATGGTTTGAGACTCATTCTAGCTTATCCACCTATGTTCTATCTTGGTTTCCAACTAGAGTGCACGTGGGAATTCATGAACAATCACTTGCCAGTTACAATTGTCAAAGGTTTTTTCTTAAGAGTTGTTCTACTTGAGTTATCAACATTAGCTATAGTTGCACTTATAGAATTTAGTTTTTTTAGTTCAATACATCACTTAGAAGTGTAATAAGTGGTCATTTTCTTTTGATATGAATCATATTTTTTTTCTAGATCAATTTAAAGAGAAGTCATGATTGATATTTCCAATTTAATACACTCAATTCAAAGAGATGTTTTCAAGTTGTAATGGAGTTTTAGTCAAGTCATTTAGAAAGTCTATTTGTTATGAAAAGTTGAACTTTTGTTTTAGATCTTGGATAGGTGGTTGAAAACCTCTATGAATAGAGATAAATAGACATATTTTGGAATGTAATAGGGTTTAGTTTTTATTGGAAGATTCAAGCATCATAATTTTTGTTGGACCTGGAACTTATCACTGTAAAGCTTCCTACCCGGTGAATATATGTCTTGATGAGAGTTTGTTTTTTTCTTCTCAACTCTTTGTGTTTTCTTAATATTATATAGATTCCAGTTGGAAATGTATGCAATTTGTAATTTTCTTTCCTTTCATATAATGTGTCAATAAACTATTTATTTCTATGCAACTTTGTTTCAACTGTTGTTTGCAATAAATAGTTTATTGTATTGCAACCTTGTTTGGATGACTTTTGTCAAGATACATATTTTAGATATGGAATATTATTTAATGTATGATATTTCATGCAACAGGTGACATTGTATGCTTGCTTGTATTTCATTTATTTATTTCTTCATATCCTTAGGTGTTCATCAAAATGCATGCCACTAGCTAATGGGAACGTGCAGTGATATTGTTTGGAGAGTCCAACTAGTTTTCTATTCTTGAAAACCTACCCATCAACTTACCAACAAACCAAATTCACTAAAACCAAACCATTCTAAAACTTGAGTTGGCCTAGATCTACCCTTTAGTAGTCAGCTGGAGACCTTAGGAACAACATCTTGTGGCATCGTTTTCGAGGAATGGAGTAACAAAGTATCTTTCCCTGGGAGAACGACAATGATCGGATATGATCTTTGATGGTGAAAAAAGATCAGGAACAAAGGTGATTTGCGTATTTCACCTCGTGACTCTAGTGAATGAAAATATATTAAGGAATTATGTCTCCAAGGAAAGGATCCAGGAAATCAAATCCCGAGCCTACTAAAACTCCAAAAGTCAACCTTGATCTTAATGGTGGAAAAACCAACCCTGATTCAAAAACACAATTAAGGGGGACTACCATTTCTCATAGATACCCCTTTCCATCGAAATGAAAAGCCAGAGTTGAAAAAATTGCCTCTATCCACAACCAAAAAAATCCTGAGGTTGTAATCTTTCAAAACACCTTGTCATTAGCCCTCATACACCCCCTATATCAACTTCTTCCTCATAATCTCCTCCATCAACCACACCCACAACTCCTCCTCATCCTTGAGTTCCAGTTGTCCCAAACATGGATGTCAACATGATGGAATCCATCATTACATACAGGTATGCACCTCTGGTGCTACCTCAAAAATTAAATGTCTTTCCCACATGTAACTAGATGAAGTATATTCCAAGGTACAATGGTAATGGGAAGGTAACCATTGAGGAACATCTGGTGGAATTTTATAGATTTTCAAACAACTCTAACATTGAACATGCAGATTTATGGATGAGGTTGTTTGTGTAGAGTTTGAATGGAGAGGTAAGGAAGTGGTTTTTTGGCGTAAATCCAGATTCTATTACAGGTATTGAGGCATTGGATGAGGATTTTATAGAAAAATGGGGGGATAGGAGAGACTAAATGTATTACATAACTGATCTTGGGGTTTAAGAAGGAGGAATGGTGATTCTATATCAGACTTCACCAAGATATTCAACAGGATGTATAACAATATTCTTGATGAAATTAAGCCAACTAAAGGATCATCCAAGATCACATTTGAAAATGTGTTTGATGGTATATTTTCTCTTATGTTTAGGGAGAGGAGGTTCACCACTTTGTTTTCCATGCAAGAGGAAGTTATTGAGGCTGATTCTAACATCCTAGCATCAAACAAATTGAAGAACAAATCAAATAGGGATAAAAATAAGCAGAGGGAAGATCTTCCTTATTATTCCAACCCAGCAGAATCTAGCCCAAATCTAGATGATGATAATAACCAAATATCAAAATAACATAAAAAACCTCAGAATAAGTACTCAACGCCTTGACAAAGAGATAATTTCATATAATAAGGATCTTTGAGGGAGAAACCTCCTTATATAACACATAAATTTACAAATGCAAGATGATTCAAAATGAAAAGATCTCATTAGTATATATAGGAGACTAGGAGGTACAATTACAACTAATGGACCCAAAACGACATAAATAAAATAACAATACTAATGTTATATGCCCCAATTAATGGGTAATGTGCCACTATTTATGTCTTAGCATGCCCCTCCCCTTCAGACAAGTGTTGTCTGGAATGATTGATTAATTATGGATACTTCTATATAAAAGAATCATCTTTCCAAGTAGATTCTTCAGCAGGTAGTTTCCTCCACTTAATGAGATACTCTGAAATGGATCTATTCCTTAGTTGGAAAATTCTTGTGTTAGTGATAGCTTCAGTATCTAATATGATTTTTCCTTCC
>SNQJ01S0069267.1:10418-39120 GCA_010110895.2 Picea sitchensis
TTTTCTCTGCTCGAATCTTACCCAGGTCTGTTCCCACAATATGCACGAGGAACTATCCCTCCTGAGCTTTTATTCTCTGACTTCTTCAGAGACCCCTTGGTACACGCTTCTTGTGCCTAACTCCCAACACTCTCAAGCTGTTAAAGTCACCTGGACTCTGTGCACTCGCAGCCACAGAAATCCTTAGTCTTTTGCTCAGACAACTGCTGAGACTCCGAGCTCGGCCTTCACCTCCCCGGCACGACTCTAAGAACCCAATTCCACTCCTCAGCCGATGAGAACGAGAGTTTAACGGTCTAGCCTCCTCAATGCACTCTATGCGGAGGAATTCAACTGCACTCTATGCAGGAATCTCCCGGCTCAGACAGAGAAACAATTGAAACTCATTCTCCACGCTTTCAGACTTCAATAAATCTCTGAAAACTCACACACAGCATAGGCAAAAGCAAATGCATACAAAGGAAACAGAACATTCAGGAACACATAAGCAACATCCTACAGAGAAACAACACAAACCATGAAAGTGAATCAAAGACTTCCTTTTATTAATTCCATCTGTACATGGGTGTTCTTCACAAATTCTCTGCTCTGTTCTTCTCTTGCTCCTGTTCTCAATAATTCTGAATGCTCTGAATGAATTACAATGTACAAAGGAGGGTGCCCATATTTCGTTTTCCCTCTCGAGATCTGAAGCTATCAAATCTACAATAAATTCCTATCTACAGCATTAAAACTAATAAATGCCTTCCTATCTATATTTCAATACAAGTGCGCTTCATTACATTATCTTATTAATGTTTGGCGCAACCACATCAAGGTGTTTCAAAATTTTGATGCTGGCGCTGTCCAGCTGTCTTTTCCCTGCTCCACGCGCTGGCTCGCTTGATGAGGTGTGGATGATCCTCCATCACATAACCATAGAACATTTATGGCATCAAAACATTACAAAACAGAGAGCTCTACTCAACCAGTTGACGGCCCTAACACAATATCAAAACTAATTATTTATACTCAGAACAATTCGCCACTACCGGGAGTGTGACCTGACCACTACAATCAAAGCTTTGTGTCGACGACTTCTTCTGTCAGACTGAACGTGCATCCCTCTGTTAGACGCGAGCTCAGATCAACATGGTTTTTGCAGGGAAATCTGTCCACATGGGTACCACGAGCTAACGGTTCAGTCCCCACGGCCGGACCCTCCATGCCTTCCATTTATGGAGTGAGCCAAGGTTTCAACCGCTAGCTCTATTTTCATTAACTGCCTCCTCGGAGATTGAACAAGACCTAATGCTCATGGGGCGGCTACGTGTTTCTCTCGGATAGAATGTCATATAAACACTAGATTGCGGGGCCGTCAAAAGCGGTTTGGATTCAGGCCGCTTTTGGGCCCGCAATCCATCACATTTCGCCACATAGCATTTTCACCATACCATGGTTTCCATTGCGGGACCGCTCAAGAGAAATATCGCTCGAGCCTTTTGCGTCCCCGCAATGAATTGTGGCCATAGGTCTGGTCCTGATCTGCGATCTAAGCGCACCCACTAGATTTAACGCCATTGTCAAGCTTAACCGCCCGCTAACTTTAGAATCCGCCAAACTGTGCCCCCGGGGGGGGGGAACGCTACTTTTGACGTTGAACAATAACACCTCCCGGAAGATGATCTGACCTGGAGGCCTGACGTCACCATGTTGATATGTCGCGGATGGAGAGGTGACATGTGTCACTCGAAATCAGGCAGAAAGCACGTCTAAAACGCTTGAAATGAGTGCCATGTGTCAGCGCTAGACGGATTCCACGTGTCTGTGCCGATGACTGCCACGAACTTGGTGCTC
Source organism: Picea sitchensis (assembly GCA_010110895.2). Classification (NCBI taxonomy): domain Eukaryota; kingdom Viridiplantae; phylum Streptophyta; class Pinopsida; order Pinales; family Pinaceae; genus Picea; species Picea sitchensis. The sequence continues at coordinate 12,255 of SNQJ01S0069267.1, forward strand.
CAGGGCTCATACGCTAGCGGCTTTTCCTTGGCTCCTCTATATGCTTTTACCCAGAGCTGGCGATCTGATGACGCGTGGCCCTCCTGAGATCGATGGTTGAAATCCCTTCGTGGCTCCGGACTTCAGGAAAATCAGATCTCAAACCTGGGCTTCCAAGGGCTTTTACCCAGAGTCATAGATCTGATGACGCATGGCATTCTGGATTCAGATGGCCAAGATCCCCTTCGAGACTTCAGGCATTTCGACACTTCGAGACTTTGGCGCTTTGGGAGGCACTGCCGCTAAGATCAACGACTCCCTGCTGACTTTGAGATCAATGGTCCACGACTGCTTCGAGAGTTCGGGCTTTGGCTCTTCGGACGATTTATGCAGTTCTCACTTCGAAACTCCCGAAGTTCATTTCCCTGAACGCTTGGATCAACTGCCACCAACCCCCTTCAAAATCAATGGCTCATACCTACTTCGGGGTTTCGGGACTTCGGACTCTTAGCTCCAACGCTATACTTTGACGCTTCTTGTGTAGGTCGCGAACTCGGATGACCTGATGCCCTTGACAACTATATGTGATAACACAACCTGCATACCAAATTCTCCTTTCCTTTGACCTCATACCCCTGTGGTTGTTGCATATAAATCTCTTCCTCCAAATCCCCATTGAGAAAAGTTATTTTTACATCTAACTATTCAAGATGCAAATCTTCTACTGCCAAAAGACTTAAAATAGTCCTAATTGAAGTCATTTTAACAACAAGAGAAAATATTTCATCAAAATCTATACCTTTCTTTTGTGCAAACCCCTTTACAACAAGTCTAGCCTTGTACCACTTTTTTCCTCCGTCTTCTTCCTTCAACTTGTAAACCCATTTATTCTGCAATGCTCTTTTTCCTGGAGGCAACTGAACCAAATCCCAAGTCTAGTTATTTACCAGGGAATCCATTTACTCTTTCATACTTTGCTCCCACTTCTTTTTTGTGTCTACCTACATTGCTTCTTCATAACATTCTGGTTCACCAGGATCAGTCAACAATAAATCATACAATGAAGGAGAGTATTGTTCAAGGGGTCTACTTAACCTGGTAGATCTTGTAACAACATTTGCAAGAGTTTGAGGTACCTACTGCTCCTGTTGTTATACATTTTGATTGTCTGGTTCCTTTGGAATTTATTTTTCATTGATCTCATCAAGCACTGTGTATTCTGGTTTTTCTTTTTTCTGTTTCTTTCCTCGCAATTGATCTTTGTACATGACCTTCTCATTGAATATGACATCTCTACTCCTAATGATTTTGTTATTTTCATAATCCCATAAGCGATAACCAAAATCATTAACACCGTAATCAATAAAGGTACACTTCTTGGATTTTGCCTCAATCTTTGTTCTATTTTCTTTAGTAATATGGACAAATGATTCACAACCGAAAGTATTCAAAAAAGAATAGTTTACCTTTTTACCTATCCATGCCTCCTCTGGCGTTCCACCATTTAAAGAGCTTGAAGGTCCTTTTTTTATTAAGTAAACAACAATATCTATTGCATCTGCCCAGAACTGTAAGGGTAAACCAACATGCAATCTCATACTCCTTGCATGCTCCATGATTTTCATGTTCATCCTTTCAGACACACCATTTTCTTGTGGTGTTCCTGGAATTGTATCCTCTCTATGAATCCCATGGTATGAAAAATAATCATCAAATTCCTTGCTGCAATATTCACCTCCATTGTCTGATCTGAGACACTTCAACCTTTTTCCTGTCTCATTCTCAACCAAAGCTTTCCATTTCTTAAAACTATCAAAAACATCGGATTTTTGTCGAATGCAATAAACCCAAGTTTTTCTAGTTGCATCATCAATAAAAATAACATAATAACGAGAGCTACCAGGAGATGATACTTGAGCTAGTCCCCATACAACTATATGCACAAGCTCTAAACTTTCACTCTTCTTTTATTTTCTGACTCTGAGAAATTTGATTCTCTTCTATTTTCCATAAACACAATGCTCACAAAAATCCAAATCAATTTGTTTAAGATCTGACAACAAATTTATTTTTTGAAGTATATGCATCCCCTTCTCACTCATGTGTCCAAGCCTATGATGCTACAGTGTTGTATCCACTCTTGTAGAAGCTAAAGCGATAGAAGATTCAATATTACCAGTACATAAATACAATGTACCTACCTTCTCTCATTTTGCTATCACCAATAATCCTTTGGTGACCTTCCACACCTTATTTGTAAATATGGATATACAACCTTCACTTGCCAACTGCCCTGTTGAAATTATATTTTTCCTTATATATGGAACATGTATTACCTCTTTCAAAAACCATTGGTTTCCATTCCTTTGCTTTATTTTTACTTTTCCCATTCCAATAATTTTGCATGGTGCATCATCACCCAAATGAACCTGTCCAAAATCACCTTGAACATAATCTAGAAAATGTTTCCTATGGGGCATGGTATGAAATGAAGCCCCTGAATCTACTACCCAAGACTCATAAATATTATCTAGAGAAAGAATCAAAGTATCTTGTAACACATCACTTGTTACATTTGCTTCCTGATTTTTCTCCTGTTGTCCATCTTGTTATTTCTTTGGAGCTTTACAGTCTTTCTTGATATGTCCTTTCTTCCCACAATTCCAACACTCTATCTTTCCGAGTCTGGATTTGGATCTACCCTTCCTAAAATTCACACGGTTCCCTGAGCCCTTTCCTCTATCATTTTTTCTTCCTCTGTTCTCCATGTTTAACGCATTACCTGATGTCTCACCTGTGCTTTTTTGTCACATTTCCTCACTAAGGATAACAACAACAACATCATCAAATTTTAAAGTGTTTGAACCAGAGACAGAGTTAGTTACAACCATGATCAAGTCATTCCAACTTTTTGGCAATGAACACAAGATTAGAAGAGCCCTAACCTCATCATCAAAGTCCACTTTTACAGAACCTAACTAATTAGTAACTATATTAAATTCATTTAAATGATCCGCAACAGACCCGCCTTCTGACATATTCATATTAAATAATCTCTTCATTAGAAATACCTTATTGGACGCCGAGGGTTTTTCATATAGTTTAGCCAATGTGTCCATCATCTCCTTCGTTGTCTTTTCTTTTGAAATATTGAAAGCGACCGACGATGTTAGGCTCAGACGTATCGTTCATAGAGCCTTTCTGTCAAGAATCTCCCATTCTTAGTCCTTCATGGTCGTCGACTTCTTTGTTATTCCACCTAATGGTAGGAATAGATCCTTCTGATATAAATAATCTTCCATTTGCATCTTCCATAACTGGTAGTTTTGGCCATTAAATTTTTCGACCCTAAACTTTCCATCTTCCACCATTGTTCCCACTCGAACCGGGAACCCTCTTTTCTTGTGAGTTACCTTTCGCTTTGATACTAGTTGTTAGAAAAACAGGATCGCAGAGCAATAAAATAAAACAAATGCGGAAATAAAACACAGAAGATACACAATACAATAGAGACACAGATATGAGTAGTTCACCCAATGTGGGCTACGCCCACCAGAGAAATTGTCAGGTCCTTCCTTTATTATTATCCAGAAAAATGAAGGGATACAACCTACAACACACTTGTTGTAACTTCCTCTTTTTTCTCTCACAATCTCCTCTCTCAGAATACAATATTTGCCATGATCCATAGCCGCAATACATTTTCCTCACAAACGAGGGTTGCCTTCTAGGGAAAAAAACCCTAACATAACTTCTACCATCAAATCTGTGACCTTATAATGAACGGTCCATATTTACAATGAAATTACAATATACATTTACAAGGCAATTTTTTCTTCAGGAGCTTTGCCCCTGAACCCCCACAGGGGGGGTAACCCCGCTCTGCACTCCCCCGCGTGGAGGAGTGTACATTATTCTGGGGTATAAAGTCTTCATGGGGTATAAACATGGCTGAAAACAAAGACCTATGAATCATGAAGATAATCAGGCTCCAAAATCAACAATTATCCCTAAAAGAAGGAAGTTGGGTAAAGTTAGTTAGAAGACAACTCCTTGAGGAACCTATTTAGAGAGTATAAATAAGAGAGCAAGGGTCTCTTATTGTGATCGATCTAATTCAACATATTGAATATCAATTATTGTGAAAGGTTATTTGGTAGGTATTATTGATAGAGCAAATTTGTGGCATAAGAATTGCAGCAACAGATTCACGACAACAAAATCGCGGTAGGAGAATCACAGTAGCAGATTTGGCAGCTGCAGAAAGTTGGCAGTTCGGTAACTACATTAGATATTCATATTGAATTTTTTCCATTTGTTACATGGTATGGTATAGGTCTTGATGATTGCTACAGGATTAAAGGTATGGTTTTGGTACATGGTCTTGTGTAAGGGTTTATGGTATTTGGTTTATGGACAGTATGGTGTATTGCTAGAGGTATCTTGTTGGTTAACTTGGTGATATTGTGCATATGGTTGAGAGTTGACTTGATGATTGATCTTTGTGAGTAGAGCAGATTTGGATGATGAGATTGATGAGACAGGTTTAGGTGATAGGTTGGTGTGACAAGTTGCGCTGTGCATAGTTGATGCACATATCTTGGTATAGACTGTTGGTACAGTTTGACAGATTGTTTTTTGTCTACAAGTTGGGTCTTCTACTTGAGGGTTGGATTCCTCACATATCGATTGATGCTGAGATATGCAAGTTGGGTCTTACAGTTGAGAGTTGGTGCTGATAAAACCTGAGATTGTAGTCTCCTGTAACATATAATATGTAAAAAATCTTAAACATATATCTGGTGCTCTTTGTGTTCATGATTGTGATGGTTCAAAGTTCTTTATTGTTGATGTATGTTGTTGAGATATGTTTACATGCAAGCAACTAAGTGTGAATGGAACTAATGAGCAAATGGTGATTGCTAACTAAAGTTTTAAAAGAAGTGTAAAAAGAGCCTCACACGGATTCACCCCCCCCTTCTCAGTGTGGTCGGTGTGTCCAACACCTTTGCCACTCAACCTGCCCCCCTTCGTCAACCTGGCTCTGACCCACATCTCCTCCTCCATGATCTGCTCAACTTTCTCCAAGATACTGTTCTCATCATCCCTTCCTCCATAATAATTGGTGTCAATTCGCTTGTAAGTCAAATACCTATGCCTCCTCTTCTTCACCTCGAGGGGCTTATTGAATAGTTATTTGACACTAGGGAGGAATTTTCTAGCCGCACTTGTACAACTGCTTGCCCAAAGATTGTAACATTCCATATTCCAACAATCAATTGTACAAGTGCGGCTGGGAAATTCCTCTTCGACGTCAAAGAGCTATTCAATAAGCCCCTTGATGCGAGGAAGAGGAGGTCTAGGTATGCAAGTTACAAGTGAATTGACACCAATTATTATGGTGACATGGATGAAGAAAATGGGATCTTGGAGAAAGTTGAGCGACCCGTAGAGGAGGAGATGTGCGCCATAACGCTAAGGGAGTGGAAGAGGATCAAGTCTATCTAGAGGGAGGACATGTTGACAATCAAAATTGGGGAGGTCATTGCCATTAAGTCGGTCCTATTCGAGGAAGATGAGGATGTGGCGGAAGAAATGGGAGAGTAGGACAAGAGAAACAAATAACAGAGAGAGCGAGAGTTTGTTTTCCATGTGCCCCTTTTGGTTGAGAAAGCGATCGAATGCATGGTTGTGGAGAAGAAGAAACATAAGCTTCTTAGTAAGTACACATGTGAGGATCTCATGGAGGAGCAGAATGAGGCCAAGAAAATGCTTAATATTTAATGATAAGGCATGCTAACAAAACTTATGGATCATTAGTTGTTTTTCCAAATGTGATTTTTAACTTTTATTAAATATACAGTATGGATCTTAGGTCATTCTTGAGGTTGACATAGTGTTACAATTAAGACATTCACCAGGGTCATTTCTTATTGAACAAGGAAAATGGGCACTGGGAAGCTTCGATCGTAGAGCTTGACAGTCCTAATTATGCCAAAGTAGAGGCCAAGATGACATAATTGGAAGGGAACGAAGTTGATGTTCTTGGTGACACCAACAAGGGCCCCAGTTACAAATACTTCAGAGCTATGAAATTCCTCTCCATTCTCAAAGAGCTATTCGATAAGCCCCCTGGAGGCGAAGAAGAGGAGGTGTAGGTATGCAATCTATAAGTGAATTGATGCTAGTTCATATTATGGCAATATGAATGACATGGAAGGATCTTGGAGAAGGTCGAGCAACCCGCGAAGGAGGAGATGCGAGGTAGTGCATTGAAGAAGTGGCAGAGGATAGATTCCATGCACTAAATTAAGAGAGGCACCAAAGAGTGACCTCTTTTTTTGCCTTTGCAAAGCAAAACCTCCACAAAATTTGATTATGGAGGTTTGCATATATAGTTTGTGAATTAAATTCTTTTTCTTCTGGATGCTCCTGCTACTATGCTCGGCATCGTCGTCGTATCTAACTCACATAAAATTATTTTTAGCCACATATATATAGATAAAACAAATTTAAAATGTAAAACATAAACATATATAACTGATTTGTATTTATCAAAAACTGAAATTAATTTATGTTTTCAAACAAAAAGTGAAAAAGTAATCGGTGCTATTAATAACTTCACACGCGTTGCTATCGGTGCTCCATATCAGAGATAAGACATTGAAAAACGGTGTGTTAAATTTAACGCATTGATGCATAATTGTTAGTTGAGCATCGATATCTATCGCAGTACGTTGTGATATATAGCATACCGGTTAGGGGTTGTCATACAAAACGACTCGCGATGTCATTTCACATATGAACTGTGTAAGTCAGGGTGGTTGGCTCTATGAGCATAGCGTTGTAGTAGAATTTTTTAATGATAAACCAAGTGGTGTACTTGGTTATATGAAACACATTGGTACTCTATGTTCCTTCGAGCACCCGACACTTTTTAACAATGCGTTGTCTTTTATGACACACCGATAATGGGTGTGTTTTAAAAGACACGTCGAAATGCTAATTTTTAAAATATTTTTCTCGCTGTAATTCACTTAACCACACCAGTGCGTTTCGGTGAATGTAATGCACCGACACTCCATTTTATCTTTGTATGCGTTGATAGCAGTGTGTTTGTCTTATAACAAATTGGTAATAGGGCATCCCATAAAACGAAGCGATATGGTAAATTATTATGTATTTTTCTTGATGTCTTGTAATACACAACACTAATGCATTGTATGTATATGATGCACCACGAAGCAAAAAAAATGTTTCAAAAACTAGGTGGTGTGTTCGATTAATAGAACGCAGTGGTGCGTTTATCTCAATTGGTGTATCGCCTAGAATCTTAGCGGTGCTTACCATAAGACACATTGTGCTGATAATTTGTGAAAATTCGACCATGTGTCATGCTCTTTACAACACTGGTGCATTGTTTGGACCTGGGTGCACCGACAGCTTAAAATTTTTTATTGTAACTTAAGCGGTCTGATGTGCTAATATAAATGCATCGGTTCTACTATGTTATTAGAGCACTGACGGTTTATTTAATAGTGTGTTTTGTTGTCAAGAGCACTGGTAATGGGTCATCCACCGAGACGCCCCACAACACTGATGTATTTGGTTAACATAAACACACCGCCACCCCAATTTTTATGGAACGTAAACACAGAGGTGCGCTTTCTCTAACCGACCACACCAGTATGTGATGCAGGAGCATCGCCAACACATCAAGCGAGCCAGCACATCAAGCGGAAGCCAGCTGGATGAGCCAGCACACTTTTTGTAAACACTTTGGGATTGTTGCGTGATCTTAAATGACCCATTTAAGAGATGGCGCACTTTGTATATTGTAACGGACCTTGAGCGGATAGCTCTCGTCCTTAGGTAGATGAGGCATTTAAGATAGTTAATGTAAAGTAGATAGAATATTTAATTGTAGATTTGATAGCTTTAGAATTCGAGAGGGAAAACGGATATAGACACCCTCATTTTATCATTGTAACATATTGAAGCATTCAGAAGAGAAGAGCAGAGCAGAGGATTGTATGAAGAACACTCCATGTACAGATATTGAATTAATAGAAGAAAGCTTTGATTCAATTCCATGGTTTTGTGTCTATTCTCTGTGTATTGATATTATGCTCATGAATGTTTGCTTCCTGTCATACATTTGCTTTTATATGCTGTGTATGTGATTTCATGGTTGAATTGAAGTCTGAGAGGATGAGAGAATGAGTTTCAATTGTTTCTCTAAGTGAGCCAGAAGATTCCTGCAAGGAGTGCAGTCGAATAGTCCGCAAGGAGTGCGTTGACAGAAGGGTTCAATTAGAGATAGCCATTGTTCTCATCTCTTCGAAGGTGCAGATTACGCATAGTGTCGTGCAAGGAGTGCGCAGGCCAAGCGAAGTCTCAGAGTTGCGATTCTAAGCAAGATATAGAAAGACTGCTGATGTAGGAGTGCACAGGGTCGAAAGACTTCAACACTTAGACGTTGTTGAAGATTTGCCGCAAGGAGTGCGCGCAAGAAGTTCTCAAAAGGACTTGAGGAGTCGAGAACAAGCTCAGGAGGAGTAGGCCTTCGAATTCATCGAAGGATAAGTGCAAGAAGGTTACGGTGGAAGCATCTAAGGATTCTAAGTTCAGGAAGGTAGGGCGTTGATACAAGTCGGCTAGGGCCGTTGTATTATTCGCGGGATCGCCTATCGGGATCTCGTGAGAATAGTGTCGAAGAATTGGCAAGGGGAGTTACGAGGCCGCGAGGTGCGATATCCCGACGGTGACGTCAGCTGTGTGGGACCGCAGGAGTTAGTGGAGTATAGGTGGCGGAAGTTATCGGGGGTTCGCAGCGAGGAGCACCGAGGTGTTGGTGTCCAGATTCGCGAGCACGCGAAGGTCCGATATCCCCAATAGAAGTGGCGGGGAGTTGAAGTGACGGTTCACACGTGTATCGGAGTCTCGTTACATCGGGACTCGGAAGACGAAGAAAACGGTGGTTGAGGTCGCGAGTAGCGAAGGCGCGAGGTAGCGAGTCGCGAAAGCGCGACATGACCGTATCAGCACATCGACCATCGGGAGTTGGAAACTCGAGGACTTGGCATCGCGAGTGGCGAAGTTGCGATAGAGCCGAAGTCGCGATAAGGGTAGAAGTCCCGACAAGGGAAAAGTCAGCGATTTGACTGACGCATCGGGTCTCGGGGATTCGGGAGCCCTGCGATCAATCGAGAACTCGCGAAGTCACGAAGTACCGATCCTCCGAAAAGGAGAAGAGAGGATCGCGCGCAAAGAGAACCTGTGGGGTGCAGTTTTCCCGATTGGGGAAAGAAGAAGAACCGTTGAGTTCTTCGGGCCGCGAGTGGAAGAAGGTCCTGAGGAGAGCGGTCGTGCTCTGAGGAGTGCGGTTGCGTCAGTATGATATAGTTTCCAGAGCACTAGTATGATGTTTGGTAGTGCATCGTCTAGTATAATGCATCAATGATTTTTTTGGCATTATGGGCACCACTCTGTTATATTGATTTATTGCAAATTAAGCGGTGCAGTGTGTTACTATGAACGCACTGGTGCTACTGTGTTATTGAAGCACCGTTGTTTTGTTTAGTGGTGATTTGTGAAGCATAGAGAACATGATATGATCGAGACATCAAAGGAAACACCCTGCTATGCCAAATCGATCAATATATGTTCTGATGCGGTTCTGTCAATGGCACCAGTGCATTTGTTTAAAATGGTTGCATCGTCGAGTTAAATTTTATGTGTCGTATTTTGAGCGGTGCACTTGGTTAAATGGAATGCATTGGTGATTTTGTGTTCGAAAAGCATGAGCATGTTGTTTACCACGTGTTGTCTTTTATAACATACCAGATGCAGGGCGTTCAATAGGAAGCACCAGTTAAGTATGGTAAAAATTAGATGCACTAGTTGTGGTGCTCACTGTGAAGATAGCACAAGATGTATTGCGCAAGGGCGAGCCGAATCAAAATGGTGCATCCTGTGGACTCATATTTTTTTTTTGAAAAAAGTCTCAAATTTCAAGATAAATTCAAATTTTAAACGGAAAAGATGCAAATGGGAATGTAATAAACAAATTAACTAGACTCTTATGTCCCAAGGATGCATGGTTCCACCGTTGAGAGGAAATGAAAATTTGTGGTAATTTCAAAAAAATGGAAATGTGTGGAATCTACGAGTGGAGCTATTCAACTAACCGAGGAGCACAAAAAACGGGTCGTCCTTGAAACAGAGTGAGCATCAATGCTTGCTTGAGAGATTTGAAGCATAGGTTGAGGTGTCATATTAAAAATCGGTCTGGTAACTTTTTTATTTACCCTACCATGGTGCGTCATCAGAAAGTTTTACGCATCGGTAGGTAAGATTCAATGGCACTGATGTGCTTTGATTGGTACTTCTTATTTTTGTTATAACTTATGATAATGTGTTTGAACATCTACACACTGGTGCACTTATGTTTTAGTTGTGCACTGATGCATATGTCCTGTAAAGGCGCACAGAAAAAATCTTCTCAAAAACCTTCAATCGCCTATGTTCGCTAGCATCCTTCGCTATGGAAAATGACGATGTGTTTAAACATTTAGGCATCGATGAGGTATGTTTTAGGTGCACACCGGTGCGTATTTACCTTAAAGGTGCATCAATAAAAAAAACCTCTGCAAAAACCTCTAACCGCTCGCCTTCGTTATAAATATCTAAGGAATAAATTTTTCGGGGAGGTTCTGTAAAAACCTTCACAAGAAGGTGTTCTCCTTGTAGTGTTTCTTTCAGTTGTGCTAAAAGATTCGTTGCACTCTATAGTAAAATCGATAATATATTCTTCCTTAACCTGGTCGAACCAGAAGTTGACGACTTTGGTCCACTTATTATCCATAGATCTCATCTTATTGACCGTATCATGGTCCTAGACTAGTGATTCTCGGGTTGTCCATGCTGATTTAATCTTTGTTTGTCTCTTTATCCACTCATGCAACGCACAAGGAAACTTAAACAATAAAATTTCATGTAGATTTGTGTATATGTACATTTGTTTCCATCACTCGAGGTTGATCTGCTAGTCCTTCGTTTCTCGTCGTGCGAACTCGTCTTCCTTCTCAGAGAGTTAGTCTTGTATCTCCTTATTGGAAGGTGTCCACCTCATTTCCTTCCTTTAACATGTAGCAAAAAACATTTAGGTCCTAGAAATGAAACCAATTGTTGGCTCGAAATCGGGGTTTCAGACCTAATGTTCGTGAAATTTGACCAACAAGTACCTCTTAGGCACTGACATATTCAATCTTCAAGGATTAAAGAAGGTCTCACCCAAGACGCCATGAGAATTAGAGAGACCATAGGTTTCATGCAAGGTGTGAAGGAAGGGAACATATAGGAAACATTCATAATATAACCATGCAAACATTCACAACTACCATGAGAGTACTATGCAAAATAATACAGAGCAAATAAATATCTAGACCATTAACTCATTAGATGCAGAGATAACTATGCTTCAGGCTTTTCTTCATTAAACTCAGAGGAATTCAAATACATTTCCATACACATAGGTTGAAGACTACTTGAGATGCATTCATAGAAAAACAAAGATGCCCCATGCACTTCATATATGCTTTCTCTCTCTTATTTTCACACATAATATCTTTGAACATAACCATAACTCATACACAATTGAACTAGAGCTCTAACTCATCTCTAGCTAATAGATAATAATCTCTCTAGTTAACAAAAACCCACCCTTACATCTCTGCATACATCCCCCTTAAGTTTATTGGAGTGTGACAATCATAACAAACTTGCGAGCTCATCCTCAACCTCAACCATAACTAGTCAGGTTGTTACAAAAACAGTGACAATGATTGTTGAAGATCTTCAAGGATTTGGTCTGCATGTGATTTCTTCTAGTCCTTGTGTGTAGTACAAAATGGGTTGGCGTAGACGATGAAACTTGGCACCACACAGTGCATATTCTTGGGCGTGCATGTAATGCTGATTTGTGGCCCACATGGAGCCTTTTGCATATGATGAGGATGATGACATTGTTTTGCAAAGAAAAAAATCTAAAGATTCAATTGAATATTTTTTTCTTAATATTTTGTTGCAAATTTTAGACTAATTCACATGGAGTTGGTCTAATGGACCCTCTCAGTGATGCTTAAAATAAGTTCTATTTGGAAAATTAGTCTTTGAAATTTAAGACACTTAACATAGATTGGCTGAATGGACTTGCTGACTTCCAGGTGGCAGTCCTTGATTGCTGGAAAGAGAGAACCAAAGATGCTACACCACTGTTTAGAAAGCTCTCCTTCAAGCACATTTTCCGAGAGGAAAACAACGAGGCGGATTCCCTTTCTAAAAGAGCATTGCACCTTCCATCGAGCCAAATCTGTTTTACAATATGGGAGGATGGCAACGAAGGACCAACCTACAAGATTAAGCTTTGATTTGTCATCTTCAATTCTAATATGATCATCCATTGATCTGAAAGTCGATCATAGATGAGATTTCGTTTTGATAGTCTGGACAGTGATGGATTGATCCAAGCATTAAGCGTTTCCTCCTATGTATGTTGTCGTTCGAGAAGTCGGATTTTGTAAATTTTTATATCCTTATGAATATAAAGAGCATTTTTTCTCGTGGAAAAAACATAGATGTTCTGTTTCTTTGTCTCATATTCTCAAGCAATGCAACTAATCCATAAGTTAACCACTCAATAGTTCTTGACTTTAATTAATATTTGCATCCATTCTAATTCTAAAAGGAGTGTACATTTTGCTATGGAAATTTGGATAACCCTAGAATGTTGCAAAAGTTTTGATTTGGTCCTTCAAATTTGAAATGAATGCTAGTTGTGACTAGTAACTCCAATAAACACTAAATTAGTAGTTTTATTTTAATAAAAACTAATAGTTTTAGCTGGTGTTAAAAAAATCATTGGATGAATATGGCAACTAATAACCAAGTTGCAGCCGCTGATATATACACTTTCTGATAGGAGTGAGTTAACGAGGGAGTAATCTTCTCTTCGGAGTTACTTTTTCTGCATGTTTTTAGGTGGTCTGTTTTTAAATTTTCGATCAATCCATAATTCTGATAGATTTTCTGAGCATCTGGATTGGTTTAAAATGGAACATAACCTTGGAGCAAGGTTCTGAAATACATGGCGCCTGAAAATTTGGCCCAATTCAAGTCCATTTGTTTGCCTGAAAAACGGAACTAAAGAAAGAAGATTACTCCTGAATTAGCTCCTGAATTAGCTTACTCCCTTCTGATCACTTTAATATATATACCTGAATACATCCAAAAATGTATATACCACCTACTACAACATTAAATACTAAAATAACACGCTGGTTATTGCTGGCTGGATGAATATACTGTCAAATGTACATGCGAGTAATAGATTGGATTCAGAGATACTTTGCAGCAGGGCTTTTATTTTTGGCCGTAAAAAATTCTCGAAACCCCTCATATAATAATAATAATGATATGGATCCCATCATCCTTACCTGTACTACAGATTCTCACCATCACTCACATAACGTTTGATACAGATTCTCACGATCATCCTTACCTGTACTACAGATTCTCATCATCACTCACATAACGTTTGAGTTTGATAAGTGGCAAATAAATATATACATATTTGAATTACCTTAATATATATATCCGGATATATCCGAAAATGTATATACGGCCTGTCACAACAAATACTGCGATAGCAGACTGGTTATGGCTAGATCAATATAGTGGGAAATGTACATACATTCGAGTAATTATTTCGAATACTTTACAATCTCAGATATATTATTACGTGTACGTTATAATCTCAAAATCACTTACATAAAGCAGGAGTTTGACAAAAAAATACGTGCGATATCTGTCCTTATTGCTTGATTTGATTAATTACTTTATGATGTCACAGTGCTTTTAATTTCTATTTATTCGTATAGCTGGGAACTCGGGGAGTCGGGGTACATAGAAGTGGGTTAAATGCGGGATAGAGGAAGTGAGTTAAAGGCCGATTAAACCTTTATGGTGAGGTTGTTTTTTCCATTTGATAGGTGTATTTTTCCTTTTGGTTGGAACTGAGTAATTATAAATTGAGATGGTTTTTTATATCTTATGATATAAAATTGTAAATTTTAAATCATGTACACACAGCATGTGCAATACCTGGGATTTTAACCTTAAATTTAGTGAGATAAAATATCATATCGATTTAAACTTAAACTATCTTAATAAATATTATGCTGTACTTACAAAATTGATGGATTGCGATGGAACGTATACTGCTATGTCATGTCTCTGTACGTTCCTTCTTTTCGATTACCACCCTTAAGTAATGGAGCGAGCGAATACAACGCACAGACAGACAAATTGTGCCCAGCAGTGACGGCCAGCACATCGGGAACCGAAACTCCCACGCTTTAATCCTATAATACGATAAGACATGCGTAATATGCGTATGCGTAATCTTGTACGGATGCCTGCACAATAAGTTTAGATAAACATGATACTTCTTCTTAAAACCACTTACATAATAATTCCTTGTTAACATGAATTCTTTAAAACAGCGACATGAAATTTGATAACGACAGCCCCCATAATAGTGATGTCCAATCAACGTGAAGTTTCATTGGTGATTAGATTATCGTATCGAAAGAGATGAAACCCCCACATAGAGGTTTTTGGACGGTATTTAAGAATTGTTACTGAATTCATAGAAAATTTAGAACAGAAACATAGTAATACATTGCATTGCTGCATTATCTTTCCAAAGATACTGAGTCCAAAATCTCATTGTATTTGCAGGAAGCAATGGCTAACCAGCCACGAGGGTTTGGAGACAAGAATACGGCCGACGTAAGGTTACATTTAATCAATTCAGATGGAGTAGAGTATACAGGAAATCCTCTTCTACTTCATTCTCAAGTGTTGAAAAAGGCTAAAGTTTTTGAAACGAAGCTTTCCCGATGCCGATCTTCGGATATGCGGCCGTTTGAAATCAAGGTAACAAGATCTTACGATCCTGAGAAATACATCAAATGTATTCAGCTCATGTATTCTTATGATACAGACGAACGCTTTAATTTCTCCCATGTGGATGAAGTATTGGATATTTTACCAGTTGCTTCTGAAATGATGTTTAGTGATTGCATGGAGTCATGTATGCAATATTTAGATGCTGTTCGCTGGCTTCCTGAGCAAAAACGGAGGCTTCGCGCCCTGTTGTCATTATTGAACATAAATATATTGCCTGATTTAGCTGCCAGACTTGGTATGAGCCAAAGCAAGTCAAATTGCGAGCGTATAAAGATGGTGAAAGAGTCTCTACAAGAATTTTTGTCGATGACTTCCTATGGATCAGAATACCGCAGCACTGTGGAGCAACATGTGTTTGACTACTTCATGTCATATAGGTCACCAGCTGTTAAAGATGCGTGCAGATATGTCCTTTTGAACCAGTTTAACGCCAACGTGAAAAGTATTAAATCCGATGAAAGCTCTTACACGTCGGCTTGTTCTACCTTGTCTTGGCTAGTGGGCGTCATTCAGCGATGTGATGCAAAATTGTTGGAAACAGTGGTCAAAGAGTTTTGTGAAGATGCTGATCTTCGTAAGGTAATAGCTGTTCGAGCGCCACAAAATCAGTCTTGTGCATGCGACATTCTTACTATTTTAATTGATCAGGTTTTGAAGGCGATGGAAAATGGAAAGATAATAACTTCAATGTCATTCCGTGTCGATTTTCTTACCAATTAGGCTGATACAATGATCAACCTCATGAAAAGTATTAAAGGTTATTACGATTACGAGAATAAATTGAGGGCATTTCAAAGTGCATTGGAGACGAGAATTATTGGTGTTGCTGAAACCCTCCCTTTGGTTGAGCAAAAACGTGTTTACAACCTTTGGAAAGATATTTTCACCAGAAATTCCATGAGCACAATTAGTCTCTTTAAATGGTGGGTGGAGAAAGTGCATGATGCCACCATACCCTAGATCATTTGATATACCTGGTGAAGGCACTATGAGGAGGAGGATTCAGTAGTGGCAAAGTATATGTCATTTTGGTTTTTACGCTATCTTTGATGCGTTTTTATGTTTTTTTGTTTTTTTTTAATGCGATGGGATTTAACGCAGCTAATATTTTCCTGGTTGCTGCCAGTTGTTAGTGTGATCTTTAGACTTTGCTTTTTGGCTGTTTTGGACAATGAATAGATAAAAGACAAAGATTTTGTAACTTCGAAATATTTTCCTGAACGCTGCTCGTTATTATTGTAATCTGGCCTTGCTTTTTGGTTTTTCTGGACAATGAATGGATACTAAACAAATAATTTTAGCTTTTTACCATAACTTTTATGGGTATTATGCTTTACCAGGGTATGTTGCTTTTATATCCAATATTCAATACTTCAAAACTTTTAAGGGATGTTGCTTTTATATTTTCAATTTCAAGGGTATTATGCTTTTTACCATAACTGTCTTGATTGGCACTGGGTGTTCCTTAGAAAAGGACATTAGGGTGTTGATGCTTTGTCATCCCTCTGCAATTTGTTGCTAATACTGTTGCAACAATGATCAACATGTCGGGACTGTCTACTAAGGACTTGCTTGAATGGAAGCAGTGGTTTCTTCTTATTGATATTGTTTATTGTGGTGGTGTTCTTTTTACAATATTGGTCTACTTGAAGGCTTTCATTTTGATATATGAGGCAGAGAAGAGGATAGGGCTTTTATCACAAGAACCAGGATTTTCCACTAAGTCACCTCGCACATGTAGCTCCCTAAATATAAATCATGAATTATACATACAAAAATGAAATAATTAAATTGTAAACATTTAGATGATAATGATACAAATTCAATCATACAACTAGTAGTAACTTAGTAACTACTAAGTTACTAAGTTACTAACATAAATGATACATTATGTCATTTGACACAATGACAAAGAGAAGAGTTCAACAAAAGATTTTATACTTGAGTGAAAGATACATTTTTACTTGGGTTGTGATAGAATAATTCAATAATCAATGGCACCAACATCTAGGTACATAAAGGGCTTGGTGACCTTGATTAAATGTCAATTCCATACCCTTGTACATGATAGAATTCGGTGGAAATATTGCAAACTTGAAATCTTAAAAACCTTCAAGTCTCTTGAATTTTGAATGGGACCTAAAATTCTACTTTTTCCATATGAAGTACAATGAGGTTGGAACTACTCTCAAACATCATGAAACAATTAATGGTAATGTTAAAAATTTAAGTAAAATGATGAAAATGAAAGATAAAGTAGAATGACATTTTTACTTACTAGGGTGACTGAAATGGAGGGGTTGGGGACCTCTTTAAATAGCATTAGTAAGGACAAATAATCCTTAGCTATACACTAAAACACCTCACAATGCAACTTGCATGAGAAAACATGAGACATGGTTTTTTTCTGAGCATGGCACCTATCATGTTTTGTGGACATGTGTCTTGTGCACATGACACAAGTGTCGAACACAAATTAGGTCGAATTGTGTTCGACACACGACACAAGGGGGGTTCGGACGTGTCATGTGACTTGGATTGTCCATGGTTGGGATGTTGTTTTCTATATTTTCTAGAGTGATTGGGATGTTGTTTTCTATATTTTCAATTTCTTGAAGGATATTATGCTTTTTACTCTAATTGTACTCGTTGACACTCATTGGTCCGTCTTGAGGCCTTATCTTCAAGAAAAGGAAAAGAGGGGGTTTATGCTTGTCATCCCTTTGCAAGTTATTACCAATATTGTTGCAGCCATGATTAGCACGTTGAGGTTGTTTGGAAAGGAATTGTTTGAATGGAAGCAGTGGGTTTATTTTTATTGATATATTGTTTGTTGTGGTGTTATTCTTTATCATCAAGAAAAGTAAAAGAGTGTGTTAATGCTTGTCATCCATAAGCAAGTTATCGCCAATATAGTTGCAGCCATGATTGATAAGTTGAGATTGTTTGCAAAGGAATTGTTTGAATGGAAGCAATGGGTTTATTTTTATTGATATATTGTTTGTTGTGGTGTTATTATTTTTCATTTTGCTTGGTCAAACAAGCATTTGAAAGAGGCAACTCAAACATATGGCAAGGCAATGACAATTTGAGAATGTTGGGCTCTTGTTCAAGCACGAGTGTATTATAATGATCTATTATTTCTACTTTACTTGGGTATTTGTATTTTCTTTGATGAGAAGAATATTGTTAGGATATATGGATGAGTTATTTGACCACAAAATGTGCAACTTTTGCATACTATGTTCTCATGAGATATGAGTTCAAGCTTGTTATGCATAAATCCTTATTTGCTGATTGAGGAGGAAAAAGTTGAACCTCTAGCCTTAAATATGAACAATGGTGCTTTTAAGTTCTATTTTTTAGCTTTGATGATTTTTTTTTATAAAGATAAGCTTATTTTGGAAGTGCAATTCTTTTTTTATGAAAGAAAACATCAATCTATTTTGAGTGTTATAAGTGGACTATTCAATATCATGAAAAATGTGGTCATCTTGGTTAATTGTTGAGTTGTGACAACACATTTTGTAGTTACATTTGTTTGGTTGGAGGCTTTTCAAGTGTTTGGCTTTCCATATGCCTAGAAATGTTTGAGAATCTCATGTTTAAATGAAAAAGCTTGTGAGGAGATTTTTGAAACTTGTATTCGTTTATCATTATTTGGTTGAGCAATAAAAATATCATTTCCCCCATCTATTCCTCTCTATTGTGTGTGATGTTTTATAATTCTCTATTTTTGTCTCTGTTCATGAATTTTGTTTGTAGGCTTGAATTCCATCAAGTGGTATCAGAGCAGGTTTGGGAGAGCATGAGGCAACAGGGCGTCGAGGAGAAGGAAGAAAGAGTTGGTCATTGGGTGAGCAGAGCTGTGTGTAAAGGAAATTGCTTGTATCGTAACAAAGGTTGGTGGGCTCATTGATGAGGGCGTTGACAAGCATCAGAGAATAGATTTTGGTTGGTTGATTTGTGACATTGACAATTGTAGTGATGAAGTCGAGGCATGTTGAAAGATTGACGATAGGGTTTGTGCACTCGAGAGAGAGAGATAGATCGGGCAAAAATCTGATGGGGAGACCATGTAGTGGCTTTCGCAGCAGGTGGAGGCCTAGTAGAGGAGAAGGTCCACGATGAGGTAATTGATCCTAGGGCTAGGGGATCTGGTCGTGCAGGGTGCGAACACAGGGATGGATCGATTGCAAGTGGGGGCCTACGGGATATGTTTTGGTATTGGAGGTTATGCACTTGGAGTGTTTGGTGTGATTCAGGTGGACATTGGTGGTCGACCACCTATTCCACTAGCTCAAAATACAATTTCCATGTTGGTAGTTTTTTTATGGATTTTCAGGTCCTAAATTTTCGGGGTGGTTTTGAGGCCCTAAACAACTTTTTTTTTTGGCCTGGAAGTGTCCAATCGATAATTGAAGGCTTTGGAGTGGGTTGTTCAGAATGTGTCGGCTATAGACCTTTACAACACGACATTGAGCGCTCCAAACATAGATTGTATATAAAATTTGTGCCTTCGAGAAGTTGATGTATCAACTACCTCCATCGGGGTCCACAAACCTTTTGGTGTTTCATCTCTTGGGGTTAGGGTTTTGGATGTTTAGGGTTTTCTCATTTCTTTTTTATGTTAAAAAGGCTTTTTGAGCCTCATTGTACTCATATTCTTGCAAATGCGAGTAGCCATCACATATCTTCTCAGAGATAAATTACCACTATTCTAGCAAGTTCATTTCATTTTGTATTTTCTTTTATATTCTCTACATATTTCATTCTTTAATACATATTGAGTATTATTGTATCTCTTTGTTTTTCTCGGATTTCTGTGTTTCATTTCGTTCCCTCATAAATTTGGATCATGGTGGCTATATGAATGGAGACTATGGTAGTGGTGCAGGTTATGATAGTCCTAGTGGCGATGGTGCTCTTGTTGTAGCAGATGAGCCAGCGGTCAATGATTTGACTTCATGACACGGTCCAAGGAATTTAATCAAACAAATTTTAGAGCTGGAGTGGTGGCACGCACATGTGGGCCACCAAGTAGGATGTACATGCATCAAGCTGACAGGGGGTCGTGAGCCAGGGGCAAGTGCATTTTCGGAGGTCCAATGATTACAAGGAGTGGGCGGCAAACGCTGCAATTGTGGTCGATCTTAGTGAGAAGAGGACTTGGTTTTCCATTGAGATGGGAAGGCGAAAGTTTTGAATACAAATGTTTGAGGTGGAGTTCTTATATCTAAATGGGCATATGAGTGTAAGACTTGGTTAGAAATGCGTACCCCAGGTTTGAAATGTCACCGGTAAATTTTAGACGACCTAGGTGATAGGGGGAGCATGTGGTATTCTTGGATACCCTATCTTTGAGGGAAGGTTGGTTGGTTGGTTTTGGTCATGGGGGCAAGTTAGGTCAAAGTTATGGTTTTGAGCACCCATGTTTCTGGTAGCTCGTGGTCTTAGAGCCCATGTATTGCATGTAACGAAGCATTGAAATTAGCCTTGAGGTGAGAAGTGAAGGTTCACTTGGTAAAGGAAGTGCATTTTTGTTTGTCATGGCGTTGGAGTTAAGGGATGTAGATTGTGAGATTCTACTGTCTACAAATCATCAGTGACATAGATATGTACCATGATAAGTTGTTCAAGATCACAAAGGGAGATTTGTTTGCAAACTCTAAAATCATTGTATGGCCTAAGGTATCGAGGGAATGGTACAAGATGGTTTATTTATTCACGGTGAGCCAAAGTTTCTTAAGAAGTGAGTATGATCATTGTGTTTATGACATATTCATTATCTTGGTGTTATGTTGATGATATGCTTGTTGCAAACAAAGAATGGTTGAGATCAACAAGGTAAAGGCTCATTTGGCCAAGACTTTTGATGAAGTATCCAGGAGCAACAAAACAAATTTTGGGCATAGAAGTACACAGAGACTAGAAAAAATGGTAAGTTGTGGTTGTCATTGATGAGGTTCATTATGAACTTTGTGAAATCAATAAATATACCTTTAGTTTTCCATTGTAAACTTTCTTCGAGTGTATGTCTTATGGTAAGGAAGAAATGATTATATGTTGTGTGTACCTTGTGTAAATGAAGTAGGAAGATTGATGCTTGTGATGGAACATTCAAGTATTTCACATGCAGTTAGTGTTATAAGTGGACACATGATCTGGATTATTTTTGAGAACGAAATGAGAGCATAGATATTACAATGAAATACACATAAATATTGTCAGAAACAGAAAAATACAGTGATACATGATTTCCATTAATGAAAGAAATGTATAGAGACTGTAAAAATACAGAGTGAAAGACTCGTTAGAATGGTGGTAGCTTATCTTTGAGAAGAGATGTGACGGCTACTTACATTCACAAGAAGATGATTGTTACAATGAGGTTCCAAATGCCTTTTTAACATAAGTAAAATCCAAAACTCTAACCTCGGAAGATGAAAAACCAAAAGGTTTGCGGGCCTCGGTGGGGGTAGTTGATACGTCAACGTCCCGAAGACGTAAAATTTTCATATGATCTTCGTTTGGGGCGCTCGATACACCATTGTAAATGTATAACCAAGAAGAACAACTTTCGACTGGCTCAAGCTAGTGCCTTCGACAGTCACCTGGGCCCCAAATCCCCAAAAAACGTAACTTTTGCACACGATATTTGTTTGGGGCAATCGATACACCATTGGAAATGTACAACCAATAAGAAAGACTTTTGACTGGCTCAGGCTAGTGTCTTTGGCAGTCACCTTGGTCCCAAATCCCCAAAAAACATCGTTTAGGGCCTCAAAACGGCCTCGAAAATTTGGGACCCGAAAATTTGTCGAAAAACTACCAAGGTCGAAAACTGTTTTTCGAGCCAGTGGAATAGGTGGGTGGCCACCAATATCTACCTGGATCAAGACATGGGAAAACCAGGTAAAGAGCATGTAAATGAGTGTTTTAGTATCTTAGAAGCACGAGTATCACCTACAATGGTTGCAACGATTTAGTTTGTGGTTATGCTGATTTAGTGGAGGTGGAGTGGTCCATACTGGAGAAAATTGTGCATACATGTTTAGGAAACCATCGTTATTACAGAAGTTACAGTTGTGTTTGGCTTCTCTTGGCTTCCAAGAAGGTGATGTTTGAATCATTGGACAAGGTATTAGGATTTTGTTGTTAAGGTGGAGATTGTTGGGTTGTGAAAACACACTTTGTAGTTACATTCCTTTGGGGAGAGGTTTCTCAAGCATTTGACTTTCCATATGCCTGGAAACACTTGAAAATCTCTTATTTAAATGAAGAAGCCTATGAGGAGCTTCTTGAGACTTGTGTTCATTTCTCCATTATTTGGTTGAACAATAAAGATTACCATTGCCCCCATCTTGTTCTTGCTTGATGTGTGTGTATTTATCTTCTTCATTTCTTTGTTTATTAATTTTGTCATGCAGGCGCCACTGCCAACACTAATGCTTATAAGACATGGGTATGTGTTAATGACTTTCTCTATGTAGATAATTTCAAAAAACGATATTTATATGTAGCACCACGGAAGCTCCCCAATTGCTTAAAATAAAGAGAAGAGACCTCTAATTGAATAGTTCACAAGGCACAATACTTGCTAGGATTTTTCAAATGGGGTAGCAAACTAAGTGGGTTTGACTGTGGATAAAACTCCATAGTTATAGGATGCAAGCCATGGAGGTGATGATTAATGCCATGTGATTGATTTTGCTATTTTCAATCTAACTTCTTCACGCCTATGAACATCACTTAGTACAATGAATGCTAAAGTATATATTGTTTAATATGAATGTACTTCACATTAGATAATATACATCCCAATATATACAACATTAATTGCTTGGCTAAGAAATACTTATTAATAGCCATATTGATATACACAACTTATAAATAACAAGACCCGTTCCAACATCCATCAACTACTTTGGGAAACTTACTTGGCTCTTAACACTATAGAGGTAGAGAGGGGTCTTATCAATGCTATGGGCTCGTATGATTTTATATTTATAAAAAGTTTTGATAATTCCAAGGAATCTCAAATTTGTTTGTGTTTTTTATATTTAAATAGATTTTATGTATATGTAGAATATGTATGTGCTAATTTTTTTCTAAAATCACATTTTTTTTTAATTCATTGTAGGGTTTTTGTCTAGAATGATACTAAGATGATATATGATTACATAATATGATTATGTGAATGTATATGCATATTAAAAAAAATATTGTAAAACATTTTTTAATTTTATGTTCATAAAAATTTAGTTAAAACATATTTAAAGTTAACATGTTTTCCAAAGACAATAAAGTTTCTTAATACCACCCTTTTTAGGAATCTAAAGTTACCTCTCTATTTTTATTTATAATGCCTTTAAATATGTTAACTTTAAATATGTTAACTTTAAAACACTACAAGGAGAACACCTTCTTGCGAAGGTTTTTACAGAACCTCCCCGAAAAATTTATTCCTTAAATATTTATAACGAAGGCGAGCGGCCAGAGGTTTCTGTAGAGGTTTTTTTTACCGATGCACCTTTAAGGTACATACGCACAGGTACATGATGCACAATTTTGATTCAGCTCACCCTTGCGCAATACATCTTGTGCTATCTTCACAGTAAGCACCACAACTAGTGCATCTAATTTTTACCATGCTTAACTGGTGCTTCCTATTGAACGCCCTACATCTGGTACGTTATAAAAGACAACACGTGGTAAACAACATGCTCGTGCTTTTCGAACACAAAATCACTAATGCATTCCATTTAACCAAGTGCACCGCTCAAAATACGACACATAAAATTTAACTCGGCGGTGCAGCCATTTTAAACAAATGCACTGGTGCCATTGAAAGAACCGCATCAGAACATATATTGATCGATTTGGCATAGCAGGGTGTTTCCTTTGATGCCTCGATTGTATCATGTTCTCTATGCTTCACAAAGCACCACTAAACAAAACAACGGTGCTTCAATAACACAGTAGCACCAGTGTGTTCATAGTAACACACCGCATCGCTTAATTTGCAATAAATCAATATAAGAGAGTGGTGCCCATAATGCCAAAAAAATCATTGATGCATTATACTAGACGATGCACTACTAAACATCATACTAGTGCTCTAGAAACTATATCATACTGGTGTGGTCGGTTAGCGAAAGCGCACCTCTGTGTTTACGTTCCATAAAAATTGGGGTGGTGGTGTGTTTATGTTAACCAAATACATCAGTGTTGTGGGGCATCTCGGTGGATGGCCCATTACCAGTGCTCTTGACAACAAACCACACTATTAAATAAACCATCAGTGCTCTAATAACATAGTAGAACCGATGCATTTATATTAGCACATCAGACCGCTTAAGTTGCAATAAAATTTTTTTACTTGTCAGTGCACCCAGGTCCAAACAATGCACCGGTGTTGTAAAGAGCATGACACATGGTCGAATTTTCACAAATTATCAGCACAATGTGTCTTATGGTAAACACCGCTAAGATCCTAGGCGATGCGCCAATTGAGATAAATGCACTAGTGTGTTCTATTAATCGAACACACCACCTAGTTTTTGAAACATTTTTTTTGCTTCGCAGTGCATCATATACATACAATGCATTAGTGTTGTGTATTACAAGACATCAAGAAAAATACATAATAGTTTACCATATCGGTTCGTTTTATGGGATGCCCTATTACCAATTTGTTATAAGACAAACACACTGCTATCAACGCATACACAGATAAAATGGAGTGTCGGTGCATTACATTCACCGAAACGCACTGGTGTGATTAAGTGAATTGCATCGAGAAAAATATTTAAAAAATTAGCATTTCGACGTGTCTTTTAAAACACACCCATTATCGGTGTCTCATAAAAGACAACACATCGTTAAAAAGTGTCTGGTGCTCGAAGGAACATAGAGTACGAATGTGTTTCATATAACCAAGCACACCACTTTGTTTATCATTAAAAAATTCTACTACAATTGTATGTTCGTAGAAACAACCACCCTGAATTACACAGTTCATATGTAAAATGACATCGCGAGTCATTTTGTATGACAACCCTTAACCGGTATGCTATATATCACAATGCACTGCGATAGATATCGATGCTCAACTAACAATTATGCATCAATGCGTTAAATTTAACACACTATTTTCCAATGCCTTATCTCTGATATAGAGCATCGATAGCGACGCGTGTGAAATTATTAATAGAACTAATTACTTTTTCACTTTTTGTTTGAAAACATAAATTAATTTCATTTTTTGATAAATACAAATTAGTTATATATGTTTGTGTTTTACATTTTAAATTTGTTTTATCTATATATATGTGGCTAAAAATAATTTTATGTGAGTTAGATACGACGACGATGTCGAACATAGTAGCAGGAGCATCCAGAAGAAAAAGAATTTAATTCACAAACTATATATGCAAACCTCCACAATCAAATTTTGTGGAGGTTTTTCTTTGCAAAGGAAAAAAAAGAGGTCACTCTTTGGTGCCTCTCTTAATTTAGTGCATGGAATCTATCCTCTGTCACTTCCTCAATGCACTACCTCACATCTCCTCCTTTGCGGGTTGCTCGACCTTCTCCAAGATCCTTCCATGTCATTCCTATTGCCATAATATGAACTAGCGTCAATTCACTTATAGATCGCATACGTACACCTCCTCTTCTTCGCCTCCAGGGGGCTTATCGAATATCTCTTTGAGAATGGAGAGGAATTTCATAGCCCCAAAGTATTTGTAACTGGGGCCCTTGTTGGTGGCACCAAGAACATCAACTTCGTTCCCTTCCAATTCTGTCATCTTGGCCTCTACTTTGGCATAATTAGGACTGTCAAGCTCTACGATCGAAGCTTCCCAGTGCCCATTTTCCCTGTTCAACAAGAAATGACCCTGGTGGATGTCTTAATTGTAACACTATGTCAACCTCCGGAATGACCTAAGATCCATATTGTATATTTAATAAAAGTTAAAAATCACATTTGGAAAAACAACTAATGATCCATAAGTTTTGTTAGCATGCCTTATCATTAAATATTAAGCATTTTCTTGGCCTCATTATGCTCCTCCATGAGATCCTCACATGTGTACTTACTAAGAAGCTTATGTTTCTTCTTCTCCACAATCATGCGCTCGATCACTTTCTCATCCAAAAGGGGCACATGGGAAACAAACTCTCACTCTCTCTGTTATTTGTTTCCCTTGTCCTACTCTCCCATTTCTTCCGCCACATCCTCATCTTCCTCAAATAGGACCAACTTAATGGCAATGACCTCTCCACTTTTGATTGTCAACCTATCCTCCCTCTAGATAGACTTGATCCTCTTCCACTCCCTTAGCGTTATGGCGCACATCTCCTCCTCTGCGGGTCACTCAACTTTCTCCAAGATACCATTCTCTTCATCCATGTCACCATAATAATTGGTGTCAATTCACTTGTAAATTGCATACCTAGACCTCCTCTTCTTCGCATCAAGGGGCTTATTGAATATCTCTTTGACGTCGAAGAGGAATTTCCTAGCCGCACTTGTAAAATTGATTGTTGGAATATGGAATGTTACAATCTTTGGGCAAGCAATTGTACAAGTGCGGCTGGAAAATTCCTCCCTAGTGTCAAATAGATATTCGATAATCCCCTCGAGGTGAAGAAGAGGAGGCCTAGGTATTTGATTTACAAGCGAATTGACGCCAATTATTATAGAGGAAGGGATGATGAGAACAGTATCTTGGAGAAAGTTGAGCAGATCATGGAGGAGGAGATGTGGGTCAGAGCCAGGTTGACGAAGGGGGGCAGGTTGAGTGGCAAAGGTGTTGGACACACCGACCACACTGAGAAGGGGGGG
>SNQJ01S0069268.1:0-14396 GCA_010110895.2 Picea sitchensis
TGGAAAAACAAGGAAAAGGTACCATTGGGCAATGGAGTCAAGGCTTGAATTTCAATCTTTTTACAGTCAACAACTGGTTGGTTTCTTTTTGCAAATTCGAGGAAAAATAGCTGCTATGCTCAACAAATAAATTATATGAGATGAAAGATGGAAAGGAGAAGAAATCCCACTACACTATAGGCATCAATCAATGGATGAATATCCAGTGCAACTTTAAAAGAAATGATACAAAGATTAATTACTAAACAGAGCATCAAATGGAGATGAATTATGTAAAAGTAACCATTAACACATAACAAGCATCATCAGTGTGAAAGAAGAATCAAACATAAATGAATTCCTAACACTTACCCTCAAAAAATGCTAGCAGAAAAACATAATCATGGAAATGATATACAAGAAACACATACTGAACATAAACTTCGTGATGAATCTCAAATTTCAGAAAGAGGAAACTTCTACATTAACTTCAAAGAAATAAACAACTCTTGATCCCCCAAGGGTCCAACCCCTCTCTACTCTTTTACCATGAAATACATAGTAGTATAGGGCCTTTCCAACTCACCATTTTGAACTCCAACCACTTTCCCAAAACAGAAATAGATACAAATAGAAAATGACACGTTTTAACTAATTTCCTGCTTTTCAGGAGGCAAAATTATGAAAAATAGGATTCACAATGCACTTGTAATTCTCAAACTATAATAGTTGTGTAACATATGAGAACGGTTTTTGTAGGTAATATCGTTCTAAAGAAAAAACTCTCTTGGTTTCTTGAAATTCATCTCCAGCTCGCCAAAATATGTATCGCAAAAACATGTCTCAGACATGAAATCATGAAAATTTAAAAATAGGGCTCAAATATTCCTTAGAATATCCCAATAAGTGACACATTTTGAAAATATGAGAGAGGTTTTTATTATTTGGTTTGTCCTCGACAAAAACCTTTCGGGGATTTTAAAAATTCCTCTCCATTTGGTCAGAACGTGATCTTGAAGTTGACCACTAAACCATTCATTTGCACAGTGCGCCCTGTAGCCTATGCACATGAAAATCATCTGCATAACGACATCCTCTACGCAGAAAAATCCTCTGCGTGAAAACATCCTCTGTGTGACTAAAATCTCTATGCGATAACATCCTCTTAGCGACAACATATTTTGCGCGACAACATCCTCTGCATGAGAAAATTCTGTGCGCGACAAAATTCTCTACGCGACAACATCCTCTGTGTGACAACATGCTCTGCGCAGTGCGCAGTGAATTTTGTAGTGCGCAGTTGCAAATGGAAATGGAAATAATAAATGATAAAGCTTCTTTTTTAAATGGACCCTTGGAGATGTTAGATGATGCCAGGCATAAAAACAATATTGGTGCTAAGAAGCATGACTTTGCAAACTACTGACAAACCTCTAACCTTAGGTATGAAAATGATGGTGCTAACAAATGGCTTCAATGGGGATGTTATCCTCCCTATGAGGTAGCAAAGAACAACAGACCAGGTGCCTTATCGATTAGGTTGTTCCCAAGCCATATACTGTGATCTGCAACCTGTAATCTGTTTCTCCACCAACTTATTCTACAACTGAACTAAAGAGAAACATAAAATACAAATTGAAAAATGAGGAAAGAAATGCTCACCATGCTGAGCTTATTCAAACTTCTGACTACACTAATCTAATCTCTGAGCTATTTGATTAGGTGAAATAAAAAATCTAGTTCAACCATGCAAGTGTCTTGTCCATGGGTTGAATTCCTTGCGTATCTTTGATCAGTATTGAAATGGAAAACCCTCTTAATGGAAACTCGTCAAATTCAATATTGACCAAATTTAAAAACTTAGGTCCATTTGTTGTTTCCAAACATGCTGCAAAAGCTTATTGAAAAGAAAGAAAAATGATTTCAGGAGATTGCACGAGACTGTCATCTTGTATCAGCCTTCCAACTACATTTCGGCTTCCATAAATCTCAAACTGATAGTTGTCGTGAAAGGGCTGAAGATATGTATTAAATTCATGCAATGAAACCCCTCATGGCAAGAAGGACATGGTTGATTTGGGAAAAAACTCATCATCATCTACATTTTCAGATTCATCTTTGACCAATGGCTGCAATTTTGAACTGATAAAACCTTCCATATAACAAGCAACAGGGTCCTCAAACACATGAGAAGATTGCTGCAATTTCTTGTCATTTTTTTCTCGTGAATCAATGTGATTTTTCATCAACACACATTCCTTTACTTCAGTGATAATATTTAAATTTTCTTTCAACAATTTAAAGGAAGAAAATCATAAAGGTAAATCATTTCCTTCAACTTATTCAGTATTTTCTTTATATTCTTCTTTGTAACTGTGATATGTACATTGTTTGCTCTCACTAGATTGTTGAAAAGGCACATTTTCTTATAGAGAACATGCAGCTTGTTTTTCTAGAAATTCAACATCATAATCATCATCATATTCATCATATATAGGAAAATCAACAACATCTACAATGCCATCTAACAGGAAAAGGCTTGGGACATCAACTTGTTCTTCAACAAGATGATTTGCAAATTCATTTCCTTGACTATCTACAAATGAATACATAAAACAATCAGCTCCATCATTATCATGAGATGGATCAGAAGCTAAATTAGCACCTTCTTTTTCAACAAGTGGAATGTAATCCTCTGCAAAATTATTAATGTTTAAAACTTCAATAAATCACACGATATTATTAACCCTCTGCTCAAGATTCAAATGAACTGTTTTTTGTTCATATTCATTGTCATGTCCTTTAGCATCCAACTCCTCATTTTGAATTTGTTTACATGCTTGAATATTGTTTTGAATCTCCTGAGAATCATTAAACATTTTTTGTGGGGACTTAGATCTTCTTTCCATAAGAAGGAAAGAAAAATCTGGATGAAAGGATGTTGCATAATGGAGCATGGCAACAATTTCAGTGGGTTGAATTTCTTTGGGAAACTTGTAATGAATATTGGAAAACCTTCTACTAAATGTAGAAATAGTTTCACTACTCTGCCTTTTCATGGCATAGAACTCTGTTAGATGTAGATCCAAAGATTTCCTCTTGCCCCAAAATTTCAAAAAGACATTATCCAATTCCTCCCATGAGCTAATTGTCTCTAGCTGCAAGTGTTTAAACCAGTCTTTGGTATCCCCTTTCAAGGATTGAGAGAAGGCCCTCATACAAACATCGTCATGATCAATCTCAAACAAATCTATAAAATGTTAAAATCTTGGATGTGTTTTTCAGCTGTGATGGTATTAGGTTCTCCATAAAACACATGTAGGTACTTATAGTGCTTTGGAGAAAAATTATGAAGTGTTTTAGGTAATTTTAAAGGTTTGTATCTCTTCTGGATATTGGAGGGTGTTGGATCAAGTACAGGAGGTGAGATATCATCCTTGATTTCATGGGGCTCATCAACTTGAATATGATCATCACATGGCTTAGATGGAAGATTTTGATCAAAATCAGTGATACAATGAGGAGATATATGTACAAATTTAAGAGGAGGATATAGAAGTGCAAGATTCTCATGATCATCATTTGAATGCAACAGGTAAAGAAAAAATTGTTTAGCATGTTCAGGAAATGACAAAAGGTAATTAATAACAAAAATATTATGTCTTGGAAAAAATGCATCTTTTGGTACTTATTTTCTCCCATGATGTCCTTCATACCTCTTAAAATGGATCTCGTCCTTTGGTGGAGTCTTTGAATTTCATTTGAAGCTTGATTGGAGTCACCATGTGGAAATGTACAACCTTCTTGTGTCTGACCTCTATCCACCATCAGAAATAAGGTCTAAACCTTGTCATTTCTCCCAGAGAAAATGCAAATCTCGGTCCCCAACAATGACGCCAAAATGTTATCACTCGGGAATTTCTTTGGGTTGTATCAAAGAAAACCCCAAGGTAACTGTTTCAACCAACTTTATATTGTATTATGACCTATACAGCTAGAGTGGGCTCTCTCAGATGTCTAATGACTCGTGATAACTCAAGGGTTTCATCAATAAAGGAACAGAAGTCAGATTATGCAATAGGACATGTTTGTTTTTGTTTTAAAATGGTTGGTAGGACAAACAAGGAAAAGGTACCGTTGCGCAATGGAGTCAAGGCCTGGATTTCAATGTTTTTACAATCAACAACTGGTTGGTTTCTTTCTGCAGATTCGAGGAAAAATAGGCACTATGATCAACAAATAAATGATATGAGATGAGAGATGGAAAGGAGAAGAAATCACACTACACTACAGGCGTCAATCACTCGATGAATCTCTAGTGAAGCTTTAGAAGAAACGACATAAAGATTAATTACTAAGCAGAGCATCAAATGAAGATGAATTTTGTAAAAGTAACCATTAACAGATAACACACATCATCAGTGTAAAAGGAGCATCAAACATAGTTGAATTCCTACCAATTACCCTCAGAAAATGCTAGCATATAAACATAATCATGGAAATGATATACAAGAAACACATACTAAACATAAACACTGTGATGAATCTCAAATTTCCGAAAGAGGAAACTTCTACATTAACTTCAAATAAATAAACAAGTCTTGATCCCCCAAGGTTCCAACCCCTCTCTACTATTGTACCATGAAATATATAGCAATATAGGTCCTTTCTAGCTCACCATTTCGAACTCCAACCCCTTTCCCAAAATATAAATAGTTACAAGCATAAAATGACATGTTTTAATTGATTTCTTGCTTTTCAGGAGGAGAAATTATGAAAAATAGGCTTCAAAACGCCACTTGTAATTATCAAACTGTAATAAATGTGTAACATATGAGAAATTTTTTGTAGGTAAGATCGTTCTAAATAAAAACCTCTCTTGGTTTCTTAAAATTCATCTCCACCTGGCCATAATACGTGTCGCAAAAACATGTCTCAGACATAAAATCATGAAAATTAGGGCTCAAATATTCCTTCAAAATTCCTAATAAGTGACACTTTTTGAAAATATGAGAGAGGTTTTTATTATCTGGTTTTTCCTTGACAGAAACCTCTCGTGGATTTTCAAAAGTCCTCTCCAGTTGGTCAGAAATGGATCTTGAAGTTGACCACTAAACCAGTCATTTGCGCAGCGCACCCTGTAGCTTGTGCGCAGGAAAATCCTCTGCGCGAAAAAATCATTTGCATGAAAACATCCTATGCGTGAAAAAAATCTCTGCGCGACAACATCCTCTGCGTGACAACATCCATTGCACAACAAAACTCTTTGCGTGACAACATCCTCTACATGACAACATCCTCTGCATGAAAAAATTCTCTGCGCGATAACATCCTCTGCACGGTGCGCAACAAATTTTGAAGTGTGCAATGAATTTTGTAGTGCGCAGTTGCGAATCGAATTGGAAATAATAAATGATAAATCTTATTTTTGAAACCGACCCTTGGAGATGTCAGAGTATGTTGGGGATAAAAAAAATATTGGTGCTAACAAGCACGACTTTGCAAATTGCTGACAAACCTCTAACCTTAGCTATGAAAATCATGGTGATAACAGACGTAATAACTTAAATCATTTTTAATAGAGATGGAATCTATGAATATATCCATCCCTCAATCAATTGAAAGTGAATGAAATATTCTATTAGAGATCATAGATATGACACATAATATTTTGTTGATGATTATATGATATAGTTTTTTAAAACATATTTTTTTTTAAAATAGTGAAATATTTAATCAATAGATTTTTTATGTGATTGGTGGAATCAACAATTAGTTGGGCACATACTCACGTGACATGTGGTCGTGTTATCCAACTACTACCACTATAACCTCTAGGTGTGTACATTATGCCTCAAGGTGTGCCCACTATTCAACATATGCAACACACAAGATAAGTTGAGGTTTCAAACTGGTGGCTTCACATGATGAAGTGCTTTGATAGTACACTCCATCACCTATTTTCTTACACTCGGGGGAAAAAATATTTTATTAATAGTTTTTTTTAAGCAAAAAAAAAGACTATAGACTTCTATTAAAATGGTACAAAATATTACATAATTTATTTTGGGGGTCCTGCCAAAATGGAAACCAGGGAATCCCTCGAAATATTGATGTCTTCAATATTGTCCAAAAGCCCAACATCCAAAATAACAAAATTCAGTGTCCAAACCTTGTCCCCTACCCACCTAGTTTTACCATGACTTCTGCCACTATGTCTCAAGAGTTTCATATACTTATAATTATCTCTACCTATATCCAGAAAAATAAATACCATACCAAAAGATTCCATAGCTTTCGAAGGTGACCTCATGCTGGATCCCTCAATATAATATTTTCGATCGAGCTTTGATGGGAGACAAGACCCTGTGAGGATCAAACCCCGACCCAAGAGAGCTCCCTTACCATACTGCTGCATTTTTGTCCTTATAAGGCGAGATCCATTTTGGGGAACCTCATCCTCTATCACAATGGGGCATTCATGGGTTCCTTCAGAGCATCCCTCATCCTTTGGTGCTTGGTCCTTTCCTGCCTGTCTTCATAGTCCCTTCCAATAAACGAAACACCAAATTTAGCTTTACAAAAAAGTTCAAATTTTTCTTCCAACATCCTTACCCCTTTTCTGAGAGATTCATTAATGTTTTTTTGTTGGGAGAGCGCTTGGAGGATCTCCTCCTACTGCAACACCATGGTTTGAGCGATCATTGATTTCGTTCATCAGTAAATTTATGCCAAACAAAAATATTTGGTTTCCCTGCTTCGATATTGTCCTAGGTCCCGGACCCAATATCGTGTGGCTACCATAATCTCATCCTCCGAAGTGGCACTTCTCTTTTTTTTCACCTCTTTCCGCAACTCCTCCATAGTCTATTTTTGTTTTGCAGTTCCTAGGGTGTGAAAGCTATGACTGGCCTCCAATATGTCTATCTCCACTCTGGATTTCGAGTAGGTCTTCTTGGGGAAGGATTGGCTCTCTACCTTCCCAGTTTTCTTCCCTCGTCCCTCGAAACTAGGTGATTTTCCCCATGCCAATTTTTTTTTCTCTGGTATCATCTTCTTATAGCCTAATTCCCTTCTCCAAATACTTTCTCCATTACTACTGGTCTAGAAAGGGAAATCCTTTTTAACACTCTTTGGTTGAGCCCCTCTAAAATCTAGGTGAAATACTATGTCAAAATCTCTGGTGGCTAGGTAAAAATGGAAACTAAAAAGCCTCAAGGTCAAGGGAATCCCCCCGATCCTCTTCTCCCAGTATTTCCCTTTTTCTCTAAAAAAT
Source organism: Picea sitchensis (assembly GCA_010110895.2). NCBI lineage: Eukaryota > Viridiplantae > Streptophyta > Pinopsida > Pinales > Pinaceae > Picea > Picea sitchensis. The sequence goes on from SNQJ01S0069268.1 coordinate 7,256, forward strand.
AGCCTGCACCTCTCTATTTTTGTTTTTCCCTTCCCAACCAACTTAGCATTTCTGCGTGCCTGATTCTTACGATAACTTTTCCTATTAATAGCTATGGGTTCCTTCATCTTAATTCCTCTGAGATGCCTTCTACTAAAAATATTAACTGAATTCATCATTCTTTGGTAAGCATTGTCCTTTTCTCTCGTAACCATAATACTTTTGGTACTGGTGTCGGAAACCTTTGGCATCATCCTGGTTTCATACCTGATACATATTTTCTCCTCTACAGATCTTCGTACCTTCTTTTCTTGATCATCCTTACTTACCACATCTATCCATTGAATTCCATCCTTCACCACTTTCCTCGAATTGGGGTCTAAATCCTGATCCCCGAGTACTATACCCTTGTGAGTTGACATTTAAAACTATGTGGGGACATTTGTCTCCCTCAATCTTAGGGCCTCAATCTCTCTATTTGTCCTCGTTGTCGCATAGAGGGTGTCCTCATTAGTTTAGTGGGTTATCGTGTGCCTAAATTCTCCCAGGCCCACTTCCTGCCACCTCCACTTGTTCATTCTGGGGGTTTGAAGTACCTCCATGTTTTCCAGGTAATAAACTACCATGCTACCCTTTCTCCTGACATGTCTCGATACTATAGCTAAGCTTCCCATGACAATTGTAGTTATCTACGAGAAGCCAAACGAAAACCTCCAGTTCTATGAAACTCTCTCTGGGTAGGTACCATTTAAATTTGTTTTTAGACCCTCAATAAGGATCTGGGAGTCCCCTCCCACTATCAGATCTTGGTATTTCAACTTGTTTTCCATTCACAACCCCTTTAACATACATGTTTGTTCCACTCCATTGTTTGAATTGTGACCTAGTCTGATGGAGTATCCATACTTGATAGCCCCTATCGAGTCTCAAAATACTCTGCCCTCTCCTGCTTAGCCTGGATTTCCTTTAGAGGCTCCGTCGATGTTTAATTTCATGAATCCCTTAGGAGGAGGTTCCCAGGTCTCCTTGCGTTGAGGATTTTTAGTTGGCCTTTTCTTCGGGTTGGTTATGTTCAGGAGAGGGCGTAGATGCCAATTTGTGAAAATATCTATTTCTTACCCATAGGGATTCCAGTCTTCTTCCTCCCAGGCTAAGGAATTTATTGTCTCTTGGATTTTTTCCTAAATTCTGTTCCAAATTTTCTCTTGATTATTGTACTTTCCTCTAAAGATCTTGTAGTTTCTCTCCTTCCAAGTATGCCACAAATCAAAGCCCGAGAATATCTTCCAGATTTGGTTCATAATTTTGTTTCTAAATGGTTCTGTTCTCCATTATTCTATGGTTATGTTGATGTTGAGTCTTACTCTATCCATTTTTATGAATACCATAGCTCCTTTGTCCCACAATTCTGATGCTACTTGACATTCCCTAAAAACATGGTTTTTCATTTCATTTTCTTGGTGACATAACATGCAAATGGAGGGTCCTTTGAATCCTATTTTAAGGATTCTATCCCAAGTTAGAGATCTCCTATGAAGAAGCAGCCATAGGAAAGTTTCCACTTTTGGCCATAGGCAGGTGTTCCATATTTTCTTCTAGACTGGTTCTGGGTTTGAATCTAGATTGTTTAGCATCTGATGGTAAGCTTTGTTATCACTCAATTTTTTTTCCCTTTTTTGCCCCACCTTAGAATATCCTGCCTCGGTTTACAAGTTACAATAGATTTTTCTAAGATATATTCCATATTCTATCTGGTTGCTTCTATCCAGGTAATCCTCCATGTTGCAAGGGGCTTCCAATGTTTGATTTCACTCGAGTTTGGGATCTAGGAATCATTCCATAAATGGTGGACCTAATTCCACCCTTCCACTCTTGTCCTCCATTGAATGTTATGCATGTTTCCTTCTGAATTGAGAGTGGGAATCTGTTCCCACACGTATTCCTGAAATAAAGCCGAATTCCCATCTTAAATTTCCCAAAAGATATGGTTCTGGAAAATTTCTCTAGTTTTCCAGGCGTAGTTCGAGATAAGAGAGTTGGGGCTCAATCCTTCCAACCTAATCCTTTCATTAGTCTAAGAGTCCTTTGAATATTTACTTGTATAAATGTTGTCCCACTGGGCCTCTGGTTCTTTATACAACCTCCAGAGAAGTTTTGTTGCTAAGGCTTGGCCTATCTTGAGAGGGTCGCAAATTCCCAGTTCCCCCTCGATTTGGGGGTGCAGATTTTGTCCCAGGCCACTATAGCCCATATTTTCTCCCTCTCAGCTCCTCCCCACAGGAATTTTCGTTCAATAGATTTGATTTTTTGTTGGATGTTTTGGCCATGAGCACTGAAAATAGGCACAGGGGCATGGCCATAAAGAATGATTTTATGAGAAGAACACTGGCCAGGAAGGTCGGGAAATGGTGAGTCCAATTGTTTGGCTAGTCCTCAATATTCGCCAGAATCTCTTGCTATGAAAGATTGTTAAGGCATTTCTCTAGGAGAGTGATCCCCAAATATTTTGAAGGCAGTTCCACATGTTGAAAACCCAAAATGAGAGAGACATTATGCTAAACTGAAGCCAGGGTATTGGATTTATTTTTTTAATTTTGTATTCATTGATTTGCATCCCTGATGCTTCCAAGAAGTAGTTTAGATTTCATTTAATAGCTATTTCTTCCCTGACCATGGGACGACCCATTAAGAGGGTATCATCCACAAATTTTAAGTGGGTGAGGGGTTCAAAGGTAGTGGTAACCAAGAGGCCTTGAAGATCCCCTTCCTAATGTGATTTCTTGATGGACCTCCCCAATCCTTCTGCTAGAATAATAAAAAGATAGAGAGACAAAGTATCCCCCAGCCTGATTCCTCTTGAGTATTTGAAGGTAGTCGAAGGGGACCCGTTAACCAGGATGGAAAAGAATCCCAAGGGGATTAGACCATAGATCCAAGTAATCCAATATTGGTCGAATACGAACGCTCTCAAGATTTCACAAAGGAAATCCGAGTTAATTATGTCATAGGCCTTATCTAATTCCATCTTTACCATCATTCACGATTGACCACTTTATTTGAGGGTGTGGATGGCTTCATGGGACACTATTGTGTCGTCCAGAATTTGTCTTCCATCCACAAATCCTCCCTGTTCCTGAGAAATTATTTCCTGCAAGAGAGGTTTCAATCTATTTTCAATTACTTTAGTTATGATATTGTATACTACATTGCATAGGGAAATAGGGTGGTACTTATCTTCCAAGAGAGAATCACTTTCCTTTTGGATCAATGTAAGGAAGGTAGCATTGAAATCTTGTAGGACTGAGAGATCCCTTCTTGATTCTTCCACCACCGCCCACACATATCTCCCTATGATACTCCAACAAGATTTGAAGAAATCTGGGGTGAACCTATCTAGACCCAAGGCCTTTCTGGCTAGCATAATCATGACCACTTCCTCGACTTCCTCTAGAGACACCTGACGCATTAGACTGTTATTTTTCTCTAGGGATATTAATCTTAGAATAGAATTGGTGATATGGAGGGTGGCTTCCCTCCTATTCGATATAGGCTCTGAGAGTAAACTACTATAATGATGGATCAAATATTTTTCTATATCTTCTTGTTTTCCCCCACAGTTCCATATTCCCATTGCAAGGTTGCAATACAGTCATGGATTCTTCTCCAGAAGAGAGAATTATGACATAATTAATTTTTTTTGTCCCCCTCTTGCAACGATTGGACTCGAGATTTATGGCGAATCAGAACCTCTTCTCGATTATCTCTTTCCATGATCTCCTATTTTAACAGATCTTCCTTTAATCTGAGTTCCTGAGATAACCCCCAGAGAATTACCCGGTGTTGGAGATCCTCCATTTTTTCCTTTCTTCTTGGATGTTGTCAAAGACCTCCTTATTCCATTTCCTTATGCAAGATTTTGTATATTTCAATCTTTGTTGGAATTGATACATCTAGGTACCGTGGAGGTTTAGTTGGTTATTCCACCAAATTGACATCATTGGTAGGAATTCTGGGTTACGAAGCCAATTTTTTTTGAATATGAATGGCTTCGATCATTGGGTTGTGTACGATTCCCAACTCACTAAGATCGGCCAGTGGTCTGATCCATAAGAGGGAATGATTTATGCTACTAACTCTTTGATGGATTGAAATAAACTCTCTGAAACCAAGTATCTATCCAGTCTTTATGCCACCTGTTTCAGACCCCCTCTTCGATTGTTCCAAGTGAATTTTCCTCCTTGGGTTTGGAGATACACCATATTTAACTTCTCTATACTTTCCTTAAAACATTTACTCTTTGTGTCCAATTTTATTACCCCTCCTTTCCTTTCTTCCAACAAATTTATGAGGTTGAAATTTCCTCCTATAATCCACTTTTGGTCTTGTAGAAGGCTACCCAATTGTTCAAAAGACTCTAGGAAGTCTCCTTTCGCTTCTTGGTTTGGGGGGCCATATGCATTCGAGATGTAACCATGCTCTTCCGATCTCAGTTTATGAAAATGGATAGTCAGGATTCTCAAACATTGTAGCACTAACTCCACCTTGAATTTGGCTGGATTCCAAAGGGTCGCGAACCCCGCCCCCCCTCCCGAGGTCCCTTTTGCTTCAATACATTTCATTTTACTATTATTCCACACTTTTTTGGCTATTTTTTTCATTGTTTCCCTATCACAGTTAGTTTCTTGTAACAATATGAAATTTACTTTTTCTTGGTTTAGGTTTATCTTCATAATTCTATGTTTAGAAGTTGCATTTAACCCTCACATATTCCATGAAAGTACCTCCATCATTAAGATTTGGGTTGAGAGGAGAAGCACTTATCCAAGAGGACCACGAATTGGCTGAAATCTATTAGTAGGGCCCCGATTTCTTCTAGAACTTTCTTATGCGGTTTGTGGCCTCTTCATTTTTCCTCCCCAATGGATTTTTTTTGTCTTTTAACAACATTTATCTTGATGCCTAAGTTACCTACAGAGGTTGATGGAGTCTCCTGGATGTTGTTTTTTTCCTTCCCTTTCTTTAATTCCCGATGAAGTTTTCTGAGTTGACTCACCTACATATTTTTTATTTCTTGTTCCCCATGAACCTCTATAAGATATTTGATATCCACCTTTGTTTCTTCCAGATCCATATTCTAGGCTTCATCCTCCTCCTCTGCTTCTTCCCATGATCCATATGTGTCATCCATATCCTACAGTATGATTTCCCCTACTGGACTAGGGGTGATAATCTTGCTTTTCTCTATTCGGAAACACTTTGCTATCTCCTCTTGTTTTCCTATTTCTGGTTCTGACCCTTGAGCTGGGTCTTTTTTTCTTCGCTATGGTTCTTTTCCCTTTTCTATTTGTTCATGCTCCATTGCTAATGCCTGAAATCTATTGGAACTCTTCTTAGATGTTTCTCCTATTTGATGAGCTCCTTTTTTCCTCGCCTTTCTTTTGTTTGGGATCTTGATGAATCCCTCACCATCCTTTTCCTCTTTCCCTCTATTTGGAAATGTGCTTCCATTCTGGGGACATTCTCTAAATAGATTTATGTGCTCATAACACTTCTAACACCTAAACAAAATATGTTAGTAGTGTATAGTTTGGGTCTAATCATCATCCTGAAATGATATCACTATATATTATGACAACTATTTGACCACATTCATGTAAACACATATCCTGGCATAGGATGTGTACTTAGATACCTTGGTTATTTCTGACATCTTTATGAGCATAATCTGAACCAGAGTGGTGATGAAGTGTAATCCTCTTTCTCTATGGAAAACCGTTAAGTATAGTCTCTTAGGTGTAACCATGTGGAATTAAAAAAATATGGTCCTTCATAAAAAAATATTCTTCTATTTGCAAAGCACGAGAAAATTACCCTGAAAAAGCCTTTTGATACCAATTTTATGTCCATGTTGCCTTTGACTTTCCATCTCATTTGAAATCATAGCATGATAGCCTTCTCGGAGGGCCAGATACACATGAACTTTCTAATAAGCGCATGGTCCTTCATATGTTGTATACACTCTCCAATTAGAGGTGATGTGGCTTCATATCTTTGGTTCTCCACCGTCTTTACCAAACAACCATTCTTTAACCTTTTTCCCAATTTGGGATCTGAACCAGTATTCAAGGTGGTCTATTCCATGGAGGGAGAACCCCTATCCCTTCATGTCCCCGAGACGTCATTGGGCGTTAGACTAGACCCCCCTCATAATACTTATTTAAATGACTTTGGCTTAGTCCCTTCTTTCTCTGCCTTTACCGCCGCATCCACATATTGTTTCCCCATAATAGGTTATGATGCCTCTTGATTTTTTCCTTCCATTGATGACCTTATATTGATGCTTTGACTCCTCCCTTGTACCTCCCCTTACTTCTAAGACTGTACTCCTGAACTTTTTCTCCAAACCCTAGAAAACCCTAACCTACTCCTCGTGCCATTCTTCAGCTTTGATATTCATATTTTATTAATAGTTATTTGATATTTTATTGATTAAAAATTAGATAAATTTTATTCACCTAAAAGATCTATAAAAATTAAAAATCAAAAACTTCCACTCTTACCAAATGCCTTGTTAACCTATTTCCTCAGGTCTTATCTAATCAAAACTAGATTTAGGTCTTACTCTAATAGTGGTCATCCTTAACTCGATTCTAGACTCTTGTCATTGAAGGGCCCACCACAAAGTCAACGGTTGACTTTGTGGTTGGACCCTCCCATAACCCTAATCTAGAATTGAGTTAAGCTAGGGGTTCTAATACAAAAACCAATATCCCTTACTACCATAGTGGAGGTTACAATAATAAGATTGTGTGCTTTCAAATATAATTTAACCTTAACCCTATACATGGAACTAAATACTACCTCCAATTACAATATATAATTGGAATGTGAAACAATTAATAATTAACAATTTTCTTTTTCTTTATAAAAATGACATCCACAAATACATCCAATTTTATAAATCAATACATCTTTTCCTAAAAAAGAATGGAATCCAAAAATATATCAAATTCCATAAATTACTCAATTACTTCTATCACTTCTAAAAATAAAGTGTAATATTTTACCGTGTATATGTGTGTGTGTATTTCTTTTAAAGTATCCAAAGCAATTTTTATTCCTTTTCTCATATATAAAATAAAAAATTGAATTAAATAAATTA